>JASCZI010211572.1:33517-74188 GCA_036250425.1 Stylosanthes scabra
GAGAGAAAAATATTGTGCTCCACCATAATTGTATTCCCACTCTCTTATATGAAAGCATATTAAACTTTCGTTGGCCATGTTGCTTGAGCTGACATAATGATTCCAACAATAACACCAAACAGCCCAAGAGCACTACCAAAAATTTCAATCACAAGAATCTTCACAAAGAGAGAGGAGTTTTGAGCATCAGACAATGCACAGCTGCTTCCAATTATTCCTACACACAATCTGCCAAGAAAAGAAAAATGAAAAGGAAAAAGAAATGATTTATAAATCAGCAGGATGGAAAATGTTTATCTGCATTTTTCACAAAATATTTTACTGCGGATATATATGGTGTAGGCAGAAATGGATACCGACCCACAAACGAGATTTGCAAAGCCAACAATAAGTCCGGAAGCAAAGATTGCATATCCAGCCCTAAGAGACTCGGCTGCATAGATCTGTGATTTCGGAACGCTTTCTAATTTTGTTTGTAGAATAATCGCCACAATAACACCGTATATAGCAACAGCTTCACAGAAGATTACACTGCAATACCAAAACCATCAGGAAAGTGGCATACATGACCATGTTAGAACTAAATCAGCTTATATAGGTAACATTAAAAAGGAATTATGTTAGCATTATTCATATAGAACAATCTTAAGTTACACATTCAGAATGACAATACTGAATTTTTCATTAAAATAAGGATTTCACACGTTAAAATTTTCCATTTAACTTCAATGGATTGGGTAAGTTAAGCCTTATCATCTGATCAGTTTAGGGTTATACTAAGCCTGGGAAAAAAGAAAGCATAGCGTGCTCTATCATAATCGTTTCCCACGTAGTGATATAAATTATAAGGCAAACTAAACTTAACAGCTGTGTTGTTTGAG
The DNA here is from genome assembly GCA_036250425.1 of Stylosanthes scabra. Classification (NCBI taxonomy): domain Eukaryota; kingdom Viridiplantae; phylum Streptophyta; class Magnoliopsida; order Fabales; family Fabaceae; genus Stylosanthes; species Stylosanthes scabra. The sequence continues at coordinate 34,399 of JASCZI010211572.1, forward strand.
GTGATACATAAATTCTAACAACTCCAAACATCCCAAGTGTGCAACAACGATCTCAATCACAATTCAACACTAGTGGGTCTCACTGTTTTTCTATATTTTTTAAGTTTGATTATTCTTTATTGATAATTCTTTTTAAGAAAAAAATACACTATTTAATAGAATAAATAAGTGGATTTTTTTAGAGGGCATATGTGTTTGGGGAACAAGAAAAGAACATAAAACAACATATGAAACATGAACTAAAAGCAGACAAATGAAGAGTGGTTGCACTAACTATGGTTATTTCCTGGGTGCACTAATTCAGGGAAGTGAATTGGATTATTTTTACCATTTTAACATATTCAATAGCATGAGCTTAAATTTGCCATTACACCTAAAAGAGGATTTGATAAGAAAAAATGAAAAACACTAAAAATAGTTAGGTACAAAAGTGTACTTGGATTATTAAAATAGGTATAAAAGCAACCATACTATGGTAATTCTTTACTGGAAAACTAAGTTGGAACATACTTCTCTGGCAATTATGTAAATTGTAAATTATTTCACCCATCTTTCAGTGATATAGAGGCAGATTTGGGTGGGAGAGTGAGGGCCATGGCCCTCAGAAAATTTCAAAACTGCAATATATGTGTAAAGAATTTACAAATAAACCTACTAGTCTAGTGGTTGAGAAGTGTAAAAGGTATTAGATATGGAAGAAAACTGGAATACAATTCCTAATATAAATTACAATCTTTCATGCTCCATCAATAATAGTAACTAATGAAGCTTCAACTACACTTGAAGAGCTAGACTCACTCTAAATCAACCTCAAAAAGGTACCATTGTTATTCCAAATAACCAACCACCATAATGTGTATCTATTCAATCAAACCTTATGTAACAAGGAGAAAACAAAATAAAAATAGAAATAAGACTGAAGCATGAATAAATTTCAAACAAATATTATATTCATTTTTCATAAGTTTATTTTATCTTCTAAATTACGAGTATAAATCTCTGAACTTTCATACATGATGCTTAAAGTGAGGGTAGGATATCCAAACCAAATACCGAACCAGAAAATAAAACCAAAGAAATACGAGTAAATTTCTTAATTTAATTGCAAGTCACTTAGAACCCTCCAAATAACTGCTTAGCAATGAGCAAGAAAGAATACCCATTCACTATTATCAATAAACTAATGCCCAATACATTGTAAAATTGCTTGAACACATTTAAAATAATAATTCTCTATCATTAAGTCTCAATATCCAAAAATCTGAACATCCATCCAATCACAACAAGAAGCAGAACATTTGTATGAGAATCAAGTAAAACTCATAAACAAAAAATAGAGGAAAATAGTAAAGAACCAAAAATCTTTTACAACAATGAGTTGCCATAATTATTTACTATTGAATAAACAAGTGCCACCACTTCAACTTATCCAACAACAATCCTTAAATCTTAGTATGTAAAGGCTAAAATCTCCCCCTTTTTTGTCCAAGTAATGCAGAATTACTCAACGTAGGTTGATCAATGAGTTTAATTTGTGTGTCCCGTGAGTCTGCGACTATAAATAGTTTTACACTAACATCCAATCATGACGTGCCGCACAGGGATAATTGGTGTCTTTTAAAGATAGCGCACATGAGATAAAACTAACTTTTGCTTTTATGACAACATATGAATGGATGACAATGACAGTTTATAGAAATTAAACTTTCTTAATATTTTAGGCCTTATTATAAATATAAAAATAAGTTAGCAGAACAATATAAAGAATATGATGCTTAGAGCCAGCACAATTATCAAAATTAACACTATTTTTTTTTTCTTTCTAAAATCTCAAATATCGTTTCCTTTTAACAACATCAAATACAAAACAGTTCCAAATTCTAACTCTCTAATCAAAACTAAGTTTACAATGCACTAAGCACAATCATAAAACAGTTAACTATCTAAAACCCAATAACATATCTAACAGAACACTGCTGAAAACCTAAGACATATCAACATAACAAATTTGATTAAAAAAAAAACTAACGTTGAAAACTTCATTTGAAACCACCAATAATTAAACGCAAAGAACTCAAATTTAAAACTAAATCCGAACACCAAACAAATCAGACGTTGAAATCCGAGTAGATGAAAGGACAGATCAGTAATTGTACCTAATGAGATTCTTGGAAGTAATTCGAGGAGCCTTGATTGCAGCACCGATCAAGCTGCTACCAGTTATGTAAATCCCCCTTTAAAAATCCAAAAAACGGAGATTAACGGAAACGGTTACGGATCACAAATCGAGAAAATTATGAAACGGAAAAAGACAACGGCGTACCAAGCAGCGCCGAGAACAGAGACACCGATAGATACGGCGATGCCGACGGCGGAGAAGGTGTAAGGAGAGATCCTAACGAGCGCAGTACCCCAAGAGCTCGATGATGCGGTAGACATTGTGAATTACTGAGAGAGGTTCTGTGATTGGATCTCGATGTATGATGTCGTATAATGGTGTTTAGCCACACAGAACAGAGAACAGAAGAAGCTTCAGATTTCAGAACGAGGCTGAAGCTCTCAGCGTTTCTTCACCTTTGAGAAAAACGGCAAGTCGTTTAGAAAGAGAGGTTACTTTTTTTTGTACACGTTTTTTTTTATATGATCAGGGCTGTCGTACACACGATATAAAGCCTAGAATAAATTGAATGACCAAAGAGGCAACACCAAATTAACAGGCAAAAACTTATTAGAGGCAGGCCCAATATTATGTTTTCTTTTATAGAAGCCCAACAGTAATGCCGAAAAGCGAAAACAAATGTCTTGCAGTCTTGCTTACCAATTTGGGTTAGACCAATGGGATAAAAACTTAAAATGAAAAAAGAAGCGAGAAGAGCAGCAATAGGGGTGTCAAACGTGCTTAAACCTGCCAGGCTGGCCTGTTTAGTCCGCCAAAAAAGGCAGGCCGAACTAGCATTTTCAGACCGCCATAATATTCAAATCCGCCTAACCCGCCCCGTTTAGTCCGCGGGCTTCGACGGGCCTGCGCGGGCCTAATATTTTCATTATTTTTTTTTAAATTAGAAAAATAATTACTTAACTAGTAAAAAAATTATAATTTATTGAAATTTTTATAAAATTATGTTAAGAAAATAATGTTTAATTAGATATTTTGAATAATATTTAATTAAATATAATTGATTATTGAAATATTTGTGATCATTATATTTTTATAATAAATTTAATTATTTTTCTTTTTTATAACAAAAAAGTTAGGCGCGGGCCTGGGCGGGGCGGGCTAGCCCGTTTGACACCCCTAAGCAGCAAGCATGAATACCTTTTGTAACAGGGGATGGCGACGGATGGGTCGATGCGGAGGAGCGTGGACAGCGACTCGAGCCTTCTTGAACAGGGACTACGCAATGAACATGAGATGCGGCGGCGATGAGCTGCTTCGACGGTGATGGAGTTGCTTCCGGGTTCCAGTGTTCGACGGCGATAAAAGAATGTAGGTTTTAGTGTTTCATCATGATTTTAGTTTGAGTGAGAGAGGGTGAGTTTTAGAAAGTGCCCATAAAGTGATAGGCGCATGCGCACTTTGTATTATCTGACCAAATAGGCACAGGTTTATAGGTGTTTCTTGGATTTTTTCTTATCCCCTGAAAAGTACTCAATTCACACAGATGATTCGTTTCAAAATATTTGATTTAGAGTAATACTGGGTAATCAACTCATTAGGGGACTAATAAGAAGCCAATGAGTGTAATTAGAAAAATAGTGCGTGATAAAAGAAGAAATATAAAAGATGAAAATATGATATTGGTTCTCTAATATTGATTTCCAAGACTTTTTTTTTTTTTTTTTATCATTTTTCCGAATGTCTATATTTGTTTGTGATTCCCTTATTTTGATATGTTTAAATTAGCTCATCTTTGTTGGCCCAATGTATGCTTCTATCATCAAATAAAAAATGGGATTGCTTGCTAAATATTATTTTTTAGCCCAACATGTACATGATCTTCGCACTTTATAAACATAAAGTTTTTTTGTTTTTTTTGCCGGCCTCATGGTAGCCTGGTGGCAAGGAGCTTCGTCTCCAATGCCAATGAATCCAAGACCTGCATTGTGCGTAAAATTTAAAGTGGTGTTCTTTTATGTCTTGCACAAAGACTAGACAGTGGCTGGATTGGGAGCTTTTTTCCAATCCACCCATCAAAAAAAAGTCTTTTTGTTTTTCATTTTTTCTAATCCAACACAAATTAGAAATTACTCTTAATAAAAATTAAAAGTGTAAATTACCCAAAAATTAAAATTAAAATTAAAAATGTAAAAAATGCATAAAAAAAGAGAAGATTAAAAGTGTAATATGGGACAGTAAATAAAAAATAGATCATCTACCCCAAAAATTTTGTATAACGTAGGACAAAAAAAAACCTAATATCTTCACGCTTTTTATATTAATATTTTTTATTATTAAGAAGAAATACTAATAATGATTATATATATTAATTAACCCTATATATATATATATATATATATATATAAAGGGTTGTGTTACTGTGCTTAACACAGTTTCTTCAAGTAAATATTAAAACGTGCTGAAAATTTTAAATTATCATTAACTTTATTTAATTATATAGTTGAGGTATAGAACCCTGTGTTCAAAATTAATATGGACGAAGATACAAACATGCCCTTGTCTAATGGAATTAACTATAAACTATACTATATTTAAATTATTTTACGTGATATTATCCTTTTAGTATTATTTTACGTGATATTATTTAATATATTGTGTATTTTCTCATTTATTTATTTGATCTTATATTATTTTGCATTCATTTTGTTTATATTCATTCAACTCTTTTTTCCTTACAAGTTTTCTATTCGTTTTTCCTTCTTGGATTGACCTAGGCTTCTTCTACCCTATAAGCCCATTCTCAAAAAAAAAACAAACCCCATCCAGAGCGCCCCCTAATTAGTTTCAATATTTGCTGAAAAAATTGAATTAATTATAGTAGCACAACCCTTTATATATAAGGTTAGCTAATATGTAATGTTTGGGGGACAAAATTCCTACAGCCCAAACAGCCAAAAAGTGTATTTACTAACTTCATTTATATGAGGCATATATTATCCTTCCACACGCCTTTGCATTACATTCATTAAGCAGCTTTTGATTTTCAATTATCACTTAATCTGGTTTATTCTTTTTTTTATTGTGCTATTTGTAACTGTTTTTTTTAGAAAATTTAGGGAGCCTATAATTTGTTAGTCAATAGGTGGCCAATAGATTTTTTCTTTCTTTTCTTTCTCCTCTTTTACCACCTATTATTTTTCTAATTACACTCATTGGCTCCCTATTAGTCTCTTGGTTCCATAATATTATTTTTTTTTTATCACTTAATCTTCGGATTTGGTTCATGCTTTTACTCACGTTGATGTGACACATCTCATTTCCTTTTTTAAACTGTTCATGAAATTGTATATATTCATTTTTATATTCACTATTGCGTGCCCAGAGAATATATTGCTTTGGAAATCACTAAAAAAAAGCAACAAAAACTTGAAGAAGACTGCCTCTACGTGACTTTTATTTTTTAAGTTCATATTTGTTCCTTTCTTTTATATATATATATATATATATATATATATATATATATATATATGTTTTATGTTGAACAATCTCTATTTATCTATTGCGATTACTTCAATCATCTAAATTCCGAAACCATGAAAATTCCCAAACTCTAATGTGGTTTGTTTTAAATTAAATTAAAGAAAAAATTTCTTACGTTAAGTTGTTCAAATAAAATTTGTAACTTTTTTTTAAAGGTTGTTTTATAGTTTAATTTTTTTTGAAAATTTTACTTACAACTAACCTCTTTTTAAGTTCTTATTTTTTATTTTTTACATGGTTATCTTACATGAAACGTAAAATTAACATACTTAAATTCGTACATATAAGATCCTAAATTCGAACAAGTTTGCAAATTAAAATATGGAAATCTAATCTATATAATTGTCTGACATAATATGTACATTTAACATCTTTAAGTCCGAATATATAACATCCTTATTCGAGTACATTTAACATTCGAAATTTATGATTTATTCAAATCACAAAACCAACCCTTTGATCATAATGAGTTAGAGGCTTAGAACTTGGAATCTATTTTAGCTCACAAAAAAGCGCGCATATTATTATAAGAAACCAATTTAAATTTATTGATTACATTCATATTTTCGTGTAAATAACATACATGTTTTTGTTCGTGTAACGTCCATAATCAGCATAACATGGCTGTGTTCTAATTCATAGTCACATTAAAATTAGACAACGAAAATAAGGGACTTGTAACAAAAAATGCTTTGGATTAATAAAATAAAAAAGAATTAGTTGTTTATCTTAACAAAAAAAATAGTTTTTTCAAAAAAGCAGATAACATTCATACAGTCTTACTAATAACATCTCTTAATTGATTTTTATAGCATCCAAAATTTAAAACTGCAACTGCTACCTTTAAGATAAGTAAAAAGTTTTGTTTGCTAAAACACAAAACTGCTTTGGGGAATTTGGTCATCACTATAGGAAGAGAATTGTTTTAACATCGTTCTAACAATTAGCATTAACTAAAAGAAAAAAGCATTTAACTTTGTTCACTATTGCAACTAAAAAATATAACTAATTTTATCAATAATGTAACGTCTATGTGTTTTAAATGGTTGAGAGGATGTTACGAAACAATCATGGTGCATAACTACACGCGCTTATTGTGAGAGTATAATTTTCTTCTTTGGTTAATTATATTGTATATACATTTGGGCTACCTAGCATTACTGCACAAAAATATAACTGTATGTTTTTTTATTTAAAAAAAAAAAGAAAAAAAAAGGTTGGTTACCATATCCTCGTTGTCCCTTGTTCGGACCAAAATCTTATTCGGATCTTATTTTTTAACCTTTTTTTTTAATTTAAAAAAAATTGAGGAACCATGATTGAATTGATTGACATTCAGAATTTCACATGCAGACAGTGAAGAAGAACGTAACAGAAATATCAAGTTTTTCCAACTTTGAAAGGTCGTCTTAGACTCTTAGTCATTGCCTTCCTTCCTATGCCTTCTAACTTGTAAGTTCTAATGCACTATGGTGGGGATTGTAATGGTGGGGCAATTATATTGTGGATTATGCACTATGGTGTCCTCACTCCACTTATAACCATTGAAATGACTAAGGAGCTTCTTAACTAATTTTTTTTCGTTTAGTCCTAAAAAATTGCTTTCATCATAAAAATTGGTCCATCAGTTGTTTTCAATTAAATTTTTTATAGGCATATTGAACAAATAAATTTCTAACAATTTTATTAGATGACAATTAATTTTGTGATAGACATACCGAACAACTAAATTCCTAACAAATTTTATATATGACATTTAAGTCCTCTAAAAATATCATTGCAGAACAAATTAGTTCATCTTCAAAATAAGACAACCAATTTATCCAAAAATAATTCTCAAAAGACTCCTATTGAATAAAAATTTATTAAAAACTAAGTGTGAAATTTTAAAACTACAAATTTAACATCTTCGAAAACTAATTTAGATATTCACTCGTAAATTTGTGAGGACATAGGTTTATTGCTAGTATACAAGGGGGATATGTTTTGCTTCTTTATATAAATAATTTCAACAACAGAATCTTCCAATGTGCAATTTTATTCCTTGGCTAGTAAAATATACAACACAAATTATTCTAATATTTGCTATCTGCGAAACTGCATGACAAAAAAAGAGCCAACCAACTAACAAGTATCAACCATCTACATTACTTGACGATAGGAAAAATACACATTTCCTTTGTAAAGTCAAAAACAGTATCTCTTTTGATTAGAGGAATTCTCAACGCGGATTCAATTTTTACTAGGAACATGTTCAAATGACACATCCTAAGCCTTTTTTGTTCCATTATTATAATGTGAATGTGGAAACGATTTGGAACAAGCAAGGTTCTCACCTGCGCAAATGCAATTTTGGTTTGAAAAAAGCTTTTAATCTCATGCTAAGACTCAAAATAATCCAATGGTACTTTTCATGAATCACATGTTCAAAACAGAACATATCTAAAAGGCAAAAGATTACACTAACAAACTGAACCAAACAAAACTAAGATATAGCTTGTCCTTCAAAAACAATGATCCACCAGAAAACTGGGATGAACCAAAAAATAAACACTTACTTCTTCTTTTCACCACCTCCACCAGCCCTGCACAAAATCAAGAAGTAAAATAAGAAATCTACCTTGATGAATTAATAACAAGATGACACCACTAATATATAAAAGCAAACACAAACGAATTGAAGTCCAAACCTCATCTTCCTGAGGACATTGGACATCTCCTCTCTCTTCTTCTTGGCGCGTTTGTGGGTCCCAAGCTTCCTCTTGGCAACCTTTAATGCCCTCTTATCCTTTCCAACCTTCAGCAACTCAGTTATACGCTTCTCATATGGGGCAAAACCAGCAACCTCACGAATGAGATTCCTCACAAAGTGCACCCTCTTGCTTGTTTTCTGTTCAATACAACACTTGTTTAGAAACCACATCTATGACATAAGCTCAAAACTTGAAAAACTGAAACTATAATATCTTTTTTTTTTATGAGTAATTTTATCTAACAATGGTTGATCCCCATAAACAATTTCTTCCACCGCTGTACATGTTTAAAGTCTCCATCACTCATCACCATTTAGGACATTCAAGCACATACAGTTGTATGCTTGAATAAGCTCCTAAACCCTAACCATATATGTCAGTTCAGCTTGAACTAACTACCAGCAGTTCAGGGCCAATTTGAGTATTTAGCATAACTTAGCCAGAGCTTTATCGCAAAATTCAAATATACAAAATATATGTACACAGCAACAATCACTAGTCAAATTAAAACCTAACACATGGATATGAATATCAAAAAATAAAAATTAAAAAAATTACCCCCTTGCGATCTCTGGGGCGGGGAGGCAGGTCCTTCTTGGTGACGATATGACCCTTGTTCATTCCAACGAAAAGACCCGTACTCAGTGCCTTCGGAGCCATTTTCCTGATCCAAACAAAAAACAACCATTTCCAGCAAACATAGCATTGATTGAAGGTAAGAGGAGAAGAAGAAGAGTACAAGGTTACCTGTAGTGGAACTACGGAAGAAAGAACTAAGGGTTTTCGGAGTTAAGACTTTGCTAGTGCAAGAGAAAGCGCTGCTCCACTTCAATATTCCTCTTGGGTCGGGTCAATAGTAGTTTTCTGGGCCTATTTGTTGGGCCTTTAAGGCAAAGTTATTTGTGTCCAAAAAAAAAAGGCAAAGTTATTGTTACAACTAGAGTATTAACCTGTGTCGTTGGCGTGTGGCGTGTGGTTGTGTTTTGGGTTGGGGATCGCCTCTGGATATGATGTAAGGGATAGGTTGATGTTGGGTGGGTTGGGGTTTGTGGGTTTGAGCCAGGTCGGGTGCTCTTTGGACCAACCTTTAATAAAAAAAAAAAAAGCAATCTATTATTAAAACCTAAATAATACTCAATAAGAGTATTTGATTTTGTATGGTTTATTTTTTAAAAAAATAATAAGTGATAATTTTATCCCTAATCTATATGGAGTTATTTTAGTTTTATATTGAATTAAAGTAGGAGGTAAAATTTAAAATAGCAATACAAATTTAAATTGATTCAAATTTACAATTATTCAAAATGATTTTTGAAATTTTATATCATAATTCACATTGATCAAAAATTAAGCTAGAGTACGGGCAATATGAGTTGAAATCTCAAAGTTAGAGGATTTCTTGGGTAATTATAAATTATTTTAATAAAAAATAATTGTATTTTATTTCACTGGATAAAAAAAATATGAGCTTAATTTAATTTGGACAACCTCATTAAAGAAAAAGTGAAATCTTCACATAAATTAAAAGATTAAATATTAAATAAACTTAAAAGAAAAAGATACTAAATAAGATGAAAATTTAAAAATGGTATCAGCCGAAATTTAAAGAGCCATTTTGAGTTTTAACCCTGATAGTAGATCAAAAAATCATAAATAAATTGGTTAATTTTCTTTTCTAACCAAATTAACAACTTAATTTTTATTTTAAAGTTTATTCAATATTTTAAGACAATTTTATTTTATGCTATTAAAATTTAAGAATTTGTTGGTCAAAAACTAAAATTTTTCGCCTTGAAAATAAAATAAAAGTTAAATGTACGAAAAGAAAGAAATTTGTCCTTGCGTCAGATATAAGCTTTTAATACTTTAAAATGGACTGTGTTTATATACACGCACTAAAATTGAGTTAATAACATTTGCAAATTTAAAATGGTGATCCACTAAAATACCTAATAGTATAATTAATTTTAGTTAAAAACCACTGCAATTTAGAAAGTAATTAACATGAATATTCTTTACTCTTAAAATACCTAATAGTATAATTAATTTTGCATTTGAAAGAGTAGATTATTAGAATTTATTTAAATAGAGTTGACAGTGAGACAAGATTGATATAATTTAACACAAATAAGACATTTTAAACGTTAGGACATCTTTAGAATTTATCCCAAATGCTAGACGAAAACCATACTATACCTTTTTTTTTTCTTTCTCCATAGCATGCAGATGCAAGATGTGCTTTCTACCTTGAAGATGTTGCTTGAAGGAAAACTCAGCAATGCACCATAATTTGCATACATCACACCATTTCTGTTGCTTATTTTGAAGCTGCACACCATCTTACATTCTTACTGATCAAATTCCAACCTCTTTAATTGAGCCTTGTGCTTTTTACCTTGAAAGTGAAGCTTCAGCAACTCTTCATTCATACATGAAACTTTGCACATACCACAGATTCGAGTTCTAGCAGCTTCTTCCTGTGCTTGTGACCTATCAATGCTGCTTGGGATTGAATGCCCTTAAGCAAGATAGTTGGCAAATTTTGCAGTAGACATTATTATCTGCCTCAGTTTTGTGACTTATATCGCTATGAAACTGTTGGCAATTTTGTTGAGGAGGATTAGAAGCAGTGGTTACTGGTAATGTTTCCTTTCTCTAGGTTCCATAAAGGTTTGAACTCAAAGATAACCTTGGAGTTGGACCTGGTAATGGTGTTGAGTACTTGAGTTGGAAGCTTGACTTGGTGATTTAACCTGAGAAACAAGTAAGAGGTTTAAATAACTTTTTATCTTTCCCGAACAAAGTATTAAGTAAGTAGAAAGTCCATTTCATTTTTTATATACAAGACTAAGAAAAATAATGAAGATTCTGGAGGTATTGAATTTGGGTATCGAGATATAGATGGCAGAGTTTGAGAAAAGGAAAAATATTAAAATAGTCTTAAGTACCCTTCAAAGAGATTGTGAGATGGTGGAGACATGTTTATCACATTCTTCCTTTTGAAGGTACAAAAATTGTTCTAAAATTTGTTCTCAATACATATATTTTATGTGTCTTTAGTATACAAATTATCTTACAAGTTGTCTTGTCACTGAGACGATTTTAATGTTGTCTCCATCCCTTCTCCAATAATTTTATCCCTTTAAAATTACCAAATGCCAACTAATTAAAGTGCTACAAGGTTGGTTAAAAAGAAGAGTATTTTCTACTTTATAGGGTCAGAAAAGAGAATTTAGTTAGTAAAAAAGAATCCAGATTTGAAAAGACAAAAATACAATGGGAGTCATGAGTAGACAGAAAAGAAAAACAAAGAATAATAATTAAAAAGAATAAGAAAGATATTGATTGTGGAAATATATGGCGTAAACAATAACAGGAAAATGTTATAATTATCACCTGTAAGGGAAAAACCTCCTTAGTGGAATTAGAATTTGAAAATCTCAAATGTGGTGCTGCCACCTTCATCCTATGTGCCAGCTCTCTCTGAATTGAAATTTAATTTCCCCTGCCATTATATTTTCTGTTTCACGCACCTACCATCCATGATCTGATATGATATTTTTATTTTCAATTCCTTGTGTCAATCTTATGATGAACAAAACTTCTAACATATGCATGCCAGAAGGCTGTGCTATACACTAAATGGAACCAAATTTGTTAAATTCACTATATAGTAAGAGATTCTAGAGTCTAGACGAAAACAAGTTGTTGGAATTAATTAGTTTCTCAAAGGGGGGAAAAATCTGATAAAATTGAATTTTGAATTAAGTGAAATAAATACTATATAGTTATTACTTTGTAAATAATGTCAAAGACAGTAAACATCAAAACAAGGTTCTAATGTTATTTAGCATTAGCAATATAAATTAGTAAATTACTCAATGAACCTGAACCTTCTTTCTATAACTACAAGAAGGGTAAGTTCAAGAGACTCTCCATATTGTGAACAATTATGGTTAAAGTTGTTGAGTAACACTGTAAGTGTGTAAGTGTAAAAGTAGCAGTGACCAGATGATCCCTTAGGGCAGGGGCGGATCTAGGGGGGGGGAGTAGTGGCCTTGGCCCCCCCAGAAATTTGAGAAGTTATATGTTATATAAGATGCGAAATGTATAAAATTGGCTTTAAGTGTCACAGTGGTTACTATTGATTGCCTTAGTATTAGAGCCTGGGTTCGAATCTTACTAGGCTAGATATTCGTGTCCCTCTCTCTTTTATATTTTTAACATTTCTTTTCATTTTCAAATAACAATTTTTAACATTTCTTTTTGTATTTTAACATTTCTTTTCATTTTCAAATAACAATTTTTATTTGTATGTTGTAAGAAAATATTTATACTAGTACATAATTAAATTATTTTAAAATCTATCTATCTTCAATTTTTTAAAAATCATTCTATAATAAAAAAATATTTATTAATATGAATATATTTTACATATGTTATTTATTAATTTTACATATGTTTCAAAATTTTTTTATATAAATATTATTTTAAGAGTAATTTTACTAATACCTAATAGTAGAATATAAATTTATTATTTTTAATAAAAACTTTTATTTTGATATAATACTCATTAACATAATTTTTATTAAATAATTTTTATTAAAATTAATAAAAAACAATAGTCTTAATTATGAATTTATCCTACAATATTTGATTATACAACAAAATAAATTTTGTTATACAAATTTTTTTTGGCCCCCTTTTATAAAATTCCTGGATCCGCCCCTGCCTTAGGCTGCAAAATTTTCAAAGGGTGACATGAGGGTTTAATTGTTAATAAACAATCTATCATTTTCAAGATGAAATTAGTATCATAGTACCATTTTGCAATGGCAATGGAAGTAACAAAAAAATAAAAACAGAAAATAAAATTAAGCAAATCTTAACATGGAACTTGTAGTAGTACACAGCAGGAAAAGGGTGAAGACTTTCTTAAGTTTCTTTTTGAAATATGGGCTTATGGCCAAGTTGTTGATCAATTAGTAACTCCTCATTTTTTAATAAGGGTGATAGTGATTGATTCTGAAACAAAACATCATTTTTATCTTTAACAACTTTTGTGCAAAGACCTCTGTGAGGGTTATTGTTTATCCTTTCTTCTCTTAAAGCTATAAAGAAAACCTACAAAATACAAACACATAAATTCCAGCACAATGATAAGAGTTTTTGTCCCCTTTCTTTTTTACTTCTCCATCAACATTGAATCTCGTCATTAAGAATACGACTAATTGAGCTGCTGAAATTGTGATACAGTTAAAACTTTATTTTAAGATTCTAATACAATTTTAGTGTTATTCTTATTTGGACTGTGGAGTACTTATTACAGAGAAAATAATATAATAACTTAATATTGATATCGCCTAAATATGCTGACAATTCCCTTGATTTGTTGATATATTTGTTGGGATAAAACCAACCTGATATACTTTTTAATTAATATAGAGTGTCATCAGCCTCAGAGTCATGAACTCATTTTCTTATATATTTATAAACTAGACTGAATTCATTATGATTGGTGGCAATGTTCTCATCATTCAATGTTAATAATAAATAGTTGTTAAACAGTTTAAAAGAGGAAAATGTTATTAAAACGAAGATTAAAGTAGAGGTTAGTACAGAAGAAGGAAAGACAAAACATTCTGTCATCAAGACAAAAAGAACAGGAATGCGCAATATTCATTAAAACTGTAAAACATGAAATCATAGTTACAAGCAATGACAAATCTGACTCAGAGTTACAAAACAAAATTTTATAAGATGGCAGGCAGAACGGTAGGAAGGGAAAGATAGGAGTAAATGGGGAGGGTGAATATTTGAAAGAATTGGAATGCATGGACTGGTGAAAAACATGTGAGAGGTTGACTTATTTGGGGTAATAAAATGGAGAAATGGAAATAAGAATGATCTCATGCAATGCAGAGTGTGCATATAGAGTGAGTTTGCAATGTGATATCAGGAACTTAACATTCTCCTGTCTTATGAGCTAAGCCTTTTTTTACTTTGGTACAAGCTAACAAATTATAAACCAATTTAAATTTACTGGTTTGAAATGTAAATGTAACTTAATCATTTATTGAATCCTTTTAGTTTAAAAACAATTCCATCATCAAATCAAACCCCATTCCCTGATTTACTTTTGCCTAATGAAAGGAATTGAATTCTATTTGAATCTTAATTCACAATTAATCAGTTCTAAATGAAAAAATTGAAGCTAACTTTTTGAGTAATAGAACTAACCAAGGTCACATCTTTAGCAGGAATTACAGACAATTTACTATAATTAAGCCAAAGCCCTAACCTAGATAGAATTGAATTGTATTATATGAAGATAGAAAAGGGAAGAAGAAGAACCTGGGTGAGCTTGGCAATGAGCAAACCATCGCTGTAAGCACCTTCAGCAGGAGAAGGATTCTCAATTGCAAAGATCTCATCTTTGTACCTATCCTGCTTCAAAGAGAAAATAATTGAGAAATTAACACAAATAGCTAAAGATATGATTACATAACCAAGAAATATATCTAAATTATGAGTAGTAATTCAAGAAGCCCAAAACAAACAAATAGACATGAATTAAAATGCAAACTTTCTCATAAATCCAAAATTTGAGAACTAATTATTAAATCAAAATAATCACATATAATGATTCCAAACAAAACAAAAAGGTTCACAACAATGCCATTGAATGTTATATCATATTCCGAAGCATAAGAGTTTGAGAATGAAAAAAAATATGAATAAACAAAGAAGGAGAAAGAGAACCAGAAACTGAGAACGAGTAGAACAAAAAAATGAGTGATTCCAATTGGTTCCTTCTAATTGAATCTCCAACAAAAACCAGCCGTTTGCGTAGCATTTCCAACATCTTTGTTGCATAAAGTATTTTGAAAGTGCAGAGCCTTGGTGATTAGGAACCCTAATTGCCTAATTCAGAATAAAAAAAATTATAAGCCTACCTATTATGATGGACGGATAGTGAAGTTGGCAGGGATGGATGGAGAAGAGACAACACAAGCAGTTGAGGAGCACGAGACGGAGCGCAAGAAAGCAGTGGCACAAAGAAGGGTTGTAGCTACGGGCAACAACAATATAAGCAAGCCGAGCTGGGCACGGTGACTCGAACCAGATGCTTCCGATACGGGGAGACTACGCCGGGAAAAATTCGAGCACGGGGAAAAAAGGGAAAAGTTAGCGAGAGCCACAACTGAAACCTGGAAGATGAATGAAAAGAAAAATGAAGAGTAGACAGCGATGAAAAATGGAGAGGAGCGAACCATTCGTTAGAGATAAAGACAGAAGTGACGACGGTACAGGGAAGCAGATACGAAACAGGCTAGGAGACTCATTCATATTTATGCAGGGCATCGCCTGGGCACCAAAAGCAATTTTCTTCGGCGCATGAGATATAAGGAAATTTGGCTTCCTGCGCAGGCAGATGAAGGAGGAATTGACGGCTCCTGCTTCATGGGGAAGACAAAACCAGGCTATTAACATGGGTATATGATATGATATGACTAGTATAATTTAGCCCGTGCTTCCACGGGTACAAGGAGATGAAGGATGTTACAAACCTTTGATCCACATCATCTAACCCCTTCATACTCGTTTCTGCAACAATCGTCCCTTAATCGATCAAATCATGGCGGAGAGACGAACAAAGATCGCAATGCACGGAGCACATGTCCACAATAACCGAACAGTACAACGGCGATGGCGGAATACGGCGGAAAGATGGAAATAACACTGGTTTACAAACAATGGAGGACACAAGAAAAAGGCGACAAAAATCAAGGCAATCACAGCTTACCGAGAAGCAGCTGAGCCTACCCATTCAGGTCAATAGTCACCTTCCTACGTAGCTGTATCAACGTCGATGGAGATTGCGTCATATCGAGGCTGTGCATGCTTATCAGGCCTTGCTGCCTCACTTGGGAAGGATGAAGACAGAGTACAGACAAGAGTTTGAACAAGGGTTCGACTTGGGGATTTTCTTTACCTAGGTTATGCCTCGGATAGGGAATTGCGGGTTACGGATAGTGATAGGTATGATTGTAACTGGGCCGGGTTGGTTCTTACCAACCTCTGCCCAAAAAAAAAAATAAAAATAAAATTATTTTATATGTATTATTGTACACTTTATTTTTAATACGGAAAATATAAATATCAGCATCATGCTGATATTTATATTTTCCGTATTAAAAATAAAATATATTAAAAATAAAATATATAAAGATATACAGTGGTATATGTATTATTATCACGGTGAAAAAAATTCACTCCAAACATCTTTATTAAGGACTATTAATAAATTTTATAGCATAATAATAATAATAATAATAATAATAATAATAATAATAAACTTATTATATACAATACCTATGGCTTTTTTAAAAAATTTAGTTCAGAATTCATTCTTCACTTATTTTTACTCTTTAAAAAAAATTACCTAATAATAATATCTTAATACTAAGTAATTGTTACTTTTGGCATGAAAATATATAAAGATATGTTTTATACTAGAGTTTCTATTGTGAAACTATATAAGATAATAAATTTACAAAATAATAATAATAACAAATATTATAAATTAATAACAGAAACATTTTTAAAGTAAATAATTAAAACTGTAATTTTACAATTGTGAACCAGCAAATATTTTTTATAGTTGCAGTTTGGTATAGTAAACTCAATATCTCTATAAGTTTATCTATGTTCAATCAAGTATAATTAAGTTATTTATTTCTATAACAAATAGAAAATTATTTCAATATCAAATAATATAAAATAAATATACACCTAAAATTGTTGTATTAACTTATATACACTAATAAATAGGAAGACTAATTATTTATATTTAAAAAATAAAAAAAAATCAACTATTGACTGCTCATGTTTCCATTGATTTTTCTTATAATTGGGTACGGTATAACTCAACTCGAATAGGAGAAAAAACAATGATAGAGTGTACATCTTTGGTGTTACGGACCGGCCCAATAAGGCTCAAACTCGCTAATCAGTAGCCAACTTACTTGGTCCATAAGTCAAGGATCAAACTAAAGAGGCAAGATTCGATAAGATCATGAAAAGATCATATACGAATCTTAATCGCCCGCTACTATATAAGTAGGGGGCAGCACATCCTCAAGGTACGCACACTCTAAACCTTAACCTCCCATATTAGTCCTAGAATCTCATAATCCTAATTCTGGGTTTCTAGTGTTATTCATGCATCACATCAACCACCTTCTTCGGATCCAGCCCTCGGACTCTTCTGAGTGCTTTCCTCGAAAGGAACATTCTCTCTCCCTCATTCTCACTGTTTATTCACTCTCACGACTAAAGGTCCATTGGATCATTATTGGGTACTTCCGTACTTAACATTGGCGCCGTCTGTGGGGAATAAACTTTAGAATCGAGTCAGGAGATGAAAGTTGAGCCTCCGAGTCAAAGATGGTGGACATTTTGCTCAACGACGAGCAAAATGGGGAGAATGAGATACCTCAGAACACCCCGCCGAAGGGGATGAATCCCCAAAACCCGAACGTGGAGCGGATAGAAGCCTCCCTAAAAGAGCTCCTTGAGAGACAGACTCGAGAAGCAGCGATCGCTTCTGAAGCGATGAAAAGGGCGGAGGCCATGGCGGACAGACAACAAGTCTTGCTGGAAGAGGCCGAAAGGAGAGAACAAGAGCTAAAAGACAAGCTCCAAAATAGGCAATCCTACGTGGACGAGGGAGACGGGGCGGATGACTCACGCTCCCGTACATGGAAGCCATCCGTTGTGATCGGCAACCCACCCGCGAAGGAAAACAGCAAGCACCCCTTCTCGCTCACAATCCTCTCGGAAGAACTTCCCAAGAAGTTCAAATATCCAGTGGACATGGAGCCCTATGACGGAACCAGTGATCCGAAACATCACTTGGATGTTTTCGACAACAGGATTGTACTCCTGAATGCCTTGGACGCGGTAAAGTGCAAAGCCTTCACCGTGACCCTCAAAAAGGACACGCTGACATGATTCAACTCCCTGTCACCCGGAAGCATTAAAAGCTTCTCCGAGCTGTCTGAAAGTTTTCTGAAAAACTTCACAACTCGGAGAAAGCTCCCCAAGACCTGTTTGAATCTCTATTCAGTCGTGCAGAAGTCGGAAGAGTCCCTTCGGAACTACTTAGACCGCTTCAATGCCGAATGCACCCAGATTGAGGGACTGCAAAGTCAAGCAACCCTCATGGCACTGGTCAAAAGTCTTCAAGAGGACACCCCATTCCTCAAAAGCCTTACCAAAAGGCCACCCAAAACAATGGAGGAGATCCAAGACAGATCTCACGAGTACCTACAATAGGAAGAAGGACAAACTGCTGCCAAAACCGACCGAGATAAACGGGAAACCAACTGGAAGGATTTGCCGCGAGAAGATCGAAACAGACGGGAACAGTGCTCTGGCAGATCCTACTACAATCCGCTGAACGTTTCACTGACAACTTTCCTTCATGATGTGTCCTAAGTGGAAAGGATTCCTGCACCACGGGCAATCAAAAACAGCCATCGAGACGACCGGAATGCATACTGCAAGTATCATAAGCAGAACGGTCATGACACAGAAGATTGGCGTGACCTCCTTGAATTTGTCGAGAAAGGGTTGAAGAAGGGAAAATTCTGTGAATACACCAGAAGAAGCAGTGCTCGAAAAGATGATAGAAGGACGAGGCAGAGGATAGATAACTCGGAAAAGTCCGTTGAAGGAAAGGATGAGCCCAGAGACAGCGTGGTTCGAAAAAAGATCAAAATGATCTCAGGAGGGCTTCCGGATGAAGGAAACCCACCATCTCGGAAAGTGGCTAAAAGAAGCAAGCACTCATGCCTCACCGTGGAAGTCATGCTTAGGGCTTTGCATGACAAACCACCCCCTGAGATCACATTCTCCTCGGAAGAGATCGGAAGAACAACCGACACCCTAAATCCTCCCTTAGTAGTCTCCATGAACGTCATTGACGCCACAATCCGACGAGTCTTCATTGACCAAGGAAGCTTTGCAGATATCCTCTTCCGACGCTGTTTTGATGCACTCGGACTCACTGATAAGGATCTGGAGAGCCACTCCGACGAGTTAGTCGGCTTCTCTGGCGAAAGGGTAACTCCAGATGGCTTCGTGACACTATGGGCCACTATGGGGACCCACCAAACAGGCGAAGCACAAAAGTAAGGTGGCTGGTCATCAACCATAACTCCGCCTACAATGTGATTATGGGAAGACCGACCCTCAACCGGATAGGAGCGGTTATAGCAACCTCCATCTTGACAATGAAGTTCATAACAGACGGAGGAAAAGTAGGCGTACTACTTCACGGAGACAAACAAGAGGCAGAAAAGTGTCATAACGCCACCTTGCACATTTCCAAAGGGCAACTCCCGAAGCTAGAGAAGCCAGAAGAAGCCAAAGGATGCCTCTTAGTAGACCTCGAACCACCAGAAAAGAAGGTCCATGAGAGAGCGAAGCCGGAAGGCGATCTCCAGCAAGTCCAAATAGGGCAACATTTCGAGGGTGACCATGATTGCAAAAAACTTGCTGGAAGAACTGAAGGACAAGTTAACCCAGTTTCTGAAGATGAATTTCGATCTCTTTGCATGGACAGCGGCTGACATGCCCAGGATAGATCCAAACTTCTCCAGTCACAAGCTGTCCATCATACACGGAAGCAAGTCGGTAGCTCAAAAGCTGCGGCGAATGAGCCCGGAAAAGGTGGCTGAAATAAAGAAGCAGGTCCAAAGCCTTCTTGAGGCAGGATTCATCCAAGAGATCAAGTACCCCACATGGCTCAGTAATGGGAAGTGGCGAATGTGTGTCGACTACACCAGCTTGAATAAGGCATGTCCTAAAGACCCATACCCACTCCCAAGCATTGATGGATTGGTAGACAAAGCTTCCGGTCACAAGTTCCTCTCGTTTATGGATGCTTACTCCGGGTACAATCAGATTCCAATGTACCCCGGAGACGCTGCAAAGACAGCATTTATCACTCCCATCGGCAGTTTCTACTACAAAGTAATACCGTTCGGGTTGAAGAATGCGGGATCTACATACCAAAGGCTCATGGACAGAGTATTCAAGGAACTACTCGGGGGCATCCTCGAAGTATATGTGGATGACATGCTAGCTAAGGCAAAGACGAAAGAAGAATTAATCCCCAATTTGGAGAAGGTCTTCGGCAAATTACGGGAACACCAAATGCGCTTGAACCCAGCAAAGTGCGCCTTTGCAGTTAAGGCCGGAAAATTCCTTGGTTTCATGCTGACCAGCAGAGGAATTGAGGCTAACCCGGAAAAATGTCAAGCCATTATCTCCATGAAGCAGCCGGAGTCTTTGAAGGAAGTATAGATGCTGACTGGCAGACTAGCGGCCCTCTCTAGGTTCCTAGCAGCCTCGGCCATGAAAGCGACCCCCCTATTCAAGCTGATGAAAAAAGGGGCGGAATTCAAGTGGATGGAAGAATGTGAAAAAACCTTCAAAAGCTTCAAAGAGTACTAGTCAAGCCGGAACCAGAAGAACCTCTCATAGTCTACTTAGCCGCAACTGAGGAAGTAGTTGCCGGAGCCCTAATCCAAGAGAAGGATAAAGTGCAGCAGCATGTGTACTTTTTAAGCAAAACCCTCCAAGGGGCGGAGCTGAAATACCAAAGGTTGGAGAAGCTAGCACTAGCACTGATTGTAACCGCTAGAAGGCTAAGGCAGTATTTTCAAACCCATCCTATTGTTGTCAAAACAGATCAACCATTAAGACAAGTGTTGCAAAAACCGGATCTAGCCGGAAGAATGCTGAGCTGGTCAGTGGAACTCTCGGAATTCCACATCAGCTATGAAGGAAGGACAGCAGTAAAAGGACAAGTAATGGCTGACTTCATTGCGGAGCTCACTCCCAATACCACAAACCCCGAGTCATTGGCATGGGTCCTCCACGTAGATGGATCCTCAAATAACAAAGGAAGCGGAGGGGGCGTGCTCCTCGAAGGACCAAATGGATTCACCATAGAAATGGCAGTGAAATTCCAATTTCAAGCAAGCAACAACCATGCGGAATACGAAGCGCTGATAGCAGGCTTAAAGCTGGCGAAAAAGGTCGGAATCTTGGAACTGGAGATAAGATCCGACTCTCAAATTGTCACCTCCCAAGTGAACGCAAGCTATCAGGCTAAGGACCCCCAAATGGCCAAATACCTGGAGAAAGTTAAAGAGCTTCAAACCTCTTTTCAGCAAGTGCAGTTGAAGCACATCCCTCGAAAGGAGAATAACCGAGCGGACACTCTCTCGAAGTTGGCAAGTACCAAACCAAGTGGAATCAACCACACACCTATCCATTGATGAACCCCAAGAAGTACTCGCAATCTCAATTGAGAGCAGCTGGAGAAAGCCCATCATTGACTTCCTTGAAAAAGGAATTCTCCCAAAAGAAAAATGGGATGCCAATATGATGAGAAGGGAGGCAACAAATTATGTGATGGTGGGCGGCGAGTTATACCGAGGGGCAGCAGTCATGCCTCTGCTCAAATGCGTTGAAAAAGAGCGAGTCCCCACTATCATAGCTGAAGTGCACGAAGGAGCCTGCGGAAAGCACCAAGGGGTGAAAACCATCATTAGAAGAATCCTACTAGCTGGAGTATGGTGGCCCCACATGAAAATCGATGTCATGCAGTACATCAAGAAATGTCAAAAGTGCAAAGAGCACGCCAAAGTGCAGAAAATCCCAACAACTAAGCTGTCATTCATTGTCCCCCCTTGGCCGTTTGGTAAATGGGGAATTGACCTCCTCGACCCTTTCCCAAAAGGACCCGGACAGGTCAAGTACCTAATTGTGACCATCGACTACTTCACAAAGTGGGTGGAAGCAGAGCCACTAGCATTAATCACCGCGGCTCAATGTCGAAAGTTTGTGTGGAATAGTATAATCACTAGATTCGGAGTGCCAAGAGTCATCACTTCCGACAACGGAACTCAATTCACTGACAAGAAGTTCAAAGAGTTCTTAGAATGTTTCCACATCCACCAACAATTCTCCTCGGTAGAGCACCCCCAAGCCAACGGACAAGTCGAGGCCATGAACAAAATAATCCTAAATGGATTAAAGAAGAAGCTGGACAACAAAAAAGGCTGCTGGGCGGAACAGCTCGGAAGTGTCCTCTGGTCATATAGAACAACGGAGCAGTCGTCGACAGGGTTAACCCCCTTCCGACTTACTTATGGCACAGAGGCGATAGTCCCTTTGGAACTAGCTGAAGAAACCAGTCGGGTCTCAGCCTATAACTCGGAGGAGAATGAAAAGAGTAGAGAGGTTGATGTAGATCTCATCTCCGAGGTCCGAGAGGAGGCCAGAATGAGGCAGCAGGTGGCAAATAAACTCTTAGCAGCCCGATACAACAAGAAAATAAAGAGTCAAGAGCTTGAAGTAGGAGACTTAGTGTTAAGAAGGGCTAACATCGGAGGAAAGAATGCCGCCCAAGGGAAGCTAGGGGCAAACTGGGAAGGTCCTTACCAAGTGGTCGAAGTGCTCGGAAAAGGAGCATATAAGCTCCGTACGGTTGAAAGGGCACATATCAAACCTGAAAAGGTATCACATGTAAATAGAACATAGTAGCATGTACTCTTTTTCCTCCCATCTTTATCTTTTTCCCCAAGAGGATTTTCGGATGACGAGGTTTTAATGACGCATGTAAGCGTTACGGTCACCATGGTCGTTACTAATAAACAAGTATTTTACTTTTACAATTATGATCCTTATTATTTACTTCTTAAACATTATATATCATGCATTCTTTTTAGTCTTAAAAAGAGAACAAAGAGCCCGGGAGCAAAAATTAAGGTTTTAAAAATTAACCGAAAGGGCAACCTATAAAGTGGTCGGAACAAACACCACACCGAACTAATCACCCAGATGATGAATTGCAAATAACACAAGTTGTGCAAACCGATGGTCTAAAATAGTTAAAGACATCGCGACAAGCAAACTTAATGAAAGCACAATTATAAAAGTACACCACACATAAAAGCGAGAGGCATCATCAAGTGCCAAAACGCAAAAGCCAAGCACAGCCGCTAAGGTATAAAATCGAAACGAAGCAAAATAATGCAAAACATTCTTTAAGGCCACAAACTTCAAAAGTGGCCAAGAAGAGCCAATATTCACAAAAAGTAAAGGCCACTAAAGGTGACCAAAATATCCACACAAAAAAAAGAGAGAAAGCACCCAACAGGTGCCACCCACATAAGTTCTCAAAATAAAAAATTATTCATTACAAATTTTAAGTGGGGCATGCCCCACTAGCTCCTGCCACATCTCCAGTCACTGGCTGCGAAGCCTGAGTGGTAGCTTCTGGACGCTGCTCCGGCACGACCTCCTGAGCCTGCGGAGGCTCCTCCTCCACATCTGACTCTCGAGGGACGAAGATCCTCCTACCCTTCGGATCCCATCGGGACTTCAGAGTTATAGCAGAAAATCCACGCCAGGACAGAGATGTGAGACTTGGTCCAAACATACATCCAAAGTCTCTTGACACATCTCCGTGGCCTCGGCACCAAGCTTCCGCCACTCAGCGCACCAATACTCAGACGCCTCAATGGCATTGATCAGATCCGCCTGACAAGTCTTCAGCGAAGCAGCAAAAGACCCCGCCTGCTTTTCCGCTGCCTCCAACCGCTTATTCTCCCCCTCCAAAGAGAACTGAGATGATTCCAATTGGGCCTTCAATACCCCATTATCCTCCTCCAACTGGGCAATCCGCTCCAAAGCAGATTGGTACTCAGTAGTCCTCTCGGAGAGTTGGTCGTCAAGATTATCTACCTTCTCCTTAAGAGGCAGAAAAGCCAAGGCCGAGTCTCTCTCCCCCTTCAAAACTTCAATTTGATCGAGGGCGGCCGAGAGCTCCTTCTCAACTTTCACCTTGGCGGCCAGAGAAGTCTCCACACCCACCTGCTCCAGCAACACAAAATAAGAAGGCGGGAAACACAAATATAACATACATATCAAAGCATCAGAAATAATCAAACTACCTGGAGACAAGGAAGAGATCTGGCAGATAAGTGGTATGACTCGCCAAGGAGCTGCTCAGGAGGCATTTTGACAAGAACCTCCCTCACGGGAGCAGAAGTCAAACCCGCGTCCAAGGCCTTCCGGTAGTTAAAACTCTCTGGAAAGGCCACCTTAACAGGATCAACATCATGCTCCTAAGCGGAGTCATCCCCTAGTGCCCTCTCGAACGCGTTATCCTCCTTTGTCTTCTTCTTCCGCCTCTTTCACTGCAAATCCGCAGCGGGATCCTCTTTGAGCCCCTCCTCACCCTCAAGGTCAACAACCACGCTCACGCTTAGAGGACTGCTTCTTAGCTTTATGCGTTTTAGAAGCAGTCAGAACAGGGGGCACTTGAGATGAGGACTCCGCAGGAGTAGGACTAGCAGCAGAAGCAGGAGCAGCGGCTGCAGAAGCAGCGGCAGAAACAGCCATAGCAGACGGGTGACCAGTCGGAAGGATGGCGTGGGGAGCCATCATCGCCATCAGGTTGTCAAGCTTAGTCTTCTTCATCTTGACGTCCAATAAGTCATCTGCAAGAATGAAGCAAGTGAATACTTAACCAAAAAACAAAAAAAAAAAGGAGAAGAAGCGAGAGACGAGAAACAAAGAAATTCTACCAAGAAACTTTCCAACTTCAGCGTCGGAATTATCCAAAATCCAACGACAAGTGAACTTGTTCCTCTTCAACAAACCTCTCGGAAGGGACACAAGGAACTTAAAGGCAGCCATCTCCAAAGGCTCCAAATTAAACACGGTAAAATCCTTTACTTCAGGGTTCTAATAAACCCAAGGAAAAGGATTATTCCCGTGATCAAGCCAGAAGGGGCGCCTGCCCGGAGCAGGCAAAACCTTGAAGTAATGTCATTTGTATTCCTAGATTGAATCCTCATAGGAGTCAAAAAGCTTGCGCTATTGCCGAGACCGGAACGAGATATAGCCATAACCGGTCGGAGGGATCAGGATATCATAAATATAGAAGAAAAGACGGATGGTGGGGCGGAATCCATAATGCAGACAGACCTTCTCAAAGGTCAAAATGAAACCCCACCCATTTAAATGAAGTTGGTTGACCACCACTCGACAGCGCGTCATCACATCCCTTTGGAAATCTGAGAAGGGGAGACGCACCCCAAAACGGGTGAATAACTCCTTATACACCCATAGAAAGTGAGTTTCTCCCTCACCCGCTCGGAAGGGTACGCGATCGGACGGCCCAGCAGCCTCCAACACATAATCCCCCTCCATCCTTGAGTCCTCCGTCAACGGGAAGTTACGGCGGAATTCAGGGAGCGAGTGGGACTCCACGACCAATGGTTGGGTGAACACAGCCTCCTCGACCCAACCATAGAGGCGGGTTTCAACCTTATTCAACGGACGGGGAACCTTCACGTCCTGGCAAGACCTCTTCTTCCCCATTTCTGTTTTTCAAATAAATAAGCGAAGTCTGCAATAAAATGCAGAGAGCAAGGTTTAAGGAAAAATGGAGAAGAAGAAGAGGTGAAGGACAGAAGACAAAAGAAATGTTCTTGAACACAAAGACCAGACGAACACACACGGATACGAAAAGTAAAGCAACAAAACAGAGATGAACAGTACATGTGAAAAGGGTCGCTGGAACTCGAGCATAAGACGATCTCCTTTTCGAAAGGAAGGGAAACCAAGAATGCTCAGAGAGAATAGAGAAGAAAGTTGAAGAGAAATGAAAAGTTTTGATTTTGAATCTTCAAGGCCTTGTTCAACACGCTTTGAGAATACAAAGGGGCAAGTACTAATGATGGGACAGTTACTACAACCTCAAAAACCGCTCCCATTACTCCCTTTTTCGAAAAACGTGAAAAAACCATTTCCTTTCTTTAGCCACGTCAGCAAAATGACATACCACAAACTGCCTGACACGCAAGCAGTCAGAAAATTAACTAAATCGACCTCATGCAGAGAGTAGTCGAAAATCTACCAAACTACTCGGAAATCGAATGAACACATTCACTTCCCGAGTGGGGGCAATGTTACGGACCGGCCCAATAAGGCCCAAACTCGTTAATCAGTAGCCAACTTACTTGGTCCATAAGTCAAGGATCAAACTAAAGAGGCAAGATTCGATAAGATCATGAAAAGATCATATCCGAATCTTAACCACCCGCTACTATATAAGCAGGGGGCAGCACCTCCTCAAGGTACGCACATTCTAAACCCTAACCTCCCATATTAGCCCTAGAATCTCATAATCCTAATTCTGGGTTTCTAGTGTTATTCATCCATCACATCAACCACCTTCTTCGGATCCAGCCCTCGGACTCTTCCGAGTGCTTTCCTCGGAAGGAACATTCTCTCTCCCTCATTCTCACTGTTTATTCACTCTCACGACTAAAGGTCCATTGGATCATTGTTGGGTACTTCCATACTTAACATTTGGCATTGCCATCAAATGCACAACCCCCACCAGAGTAGCAAGATAAAGACTAAGTTATTCCAAAACAAACACCATATTTCCATGAATACATTATACAATATATCATCAATCATAGTTTAAGCCATCATCACATCTCTTTTATTCTTGTCGCTTCCCCTATTCCAATTTTATGATTCAATTCTATCAGCCCAAATTACCATTGTTCCCTCTTATTGATAGCAAGCTCCTCCCATTTGCTTCTGTGCTTATATTTTTCACTTTGCATAAACTTAACTCCACAATCCTGAATGACTTGTTTCACTATATGTGTTCAATATGTTTCTATTGATTTAAAAATAGTTATATTTTTATAAGTAATATGTCCATGGTAATAAAAATATTTTTATACACAATGTTAACTGTGAAATGTAGTAGAACACAAAATCTCATGAAGGATTAGGAGGAAAAAGTGATACATGATGAAATATTAATATAGAAAACCATAATTCATGAATCATATGGCTAAATTAATGATATAATTTCAGCAATGCCTTCAAATTTTCTCCTTTCTTTAAGTATCGTCGTAGCTAAATCAAGAGCAGTAAATTCGTGGTGGAAAGATTCCAAGTATCTTCATAATAATCCCTAAACCCTAATGTTAATACCGGTATATATATAACACAAGGAATAACAAATTGTTGCCTCGGTAATCAATGGTGAAGGCCAACAAAATGAACACAAAATACATCAAACAATAATGGTTAGTTATAACTTAAAACTCTGATTGCTCATCAAAGTGCACATGTAAACTAAAGAACTACAATAGTACACAATCAATACACATAAAGAAGTATGTGTATAGAACATTGAACTAATTACCTGGAGGTCACTTGTTTGAGATCAACTACTGCAATAGCTGCACCTAAAACAAAGAACATCACCGTCAGTGCCAATGTGCATATAGAATTCAATTGGAGGAGAAGCCAACTGTACTTTGTATAGCACATATCCTAAAATTCAATGGTATTAATTTAAAATTTTGAAAAGCACACAAAAATGCACTAAATTCAATGGCATTATGTTAAGGGAAAAAAAGAAACAAGTTGCAAGAAAATAACACCCTATGAGCTAAAGCCTAATAGTTAACCTTTCATATTTAGTAGCAAAGTAAACTATGAGAGCATAAAGGAAAGATATCAACACAAGCGAAAACTAAATCAACAAATCAAAATATCAAAAAATAAAAATAAACAATGAATCTGATATAATTATGTGGAATCAACACACAGTAAAGAAAGCATTGTAAGTCAATAGCTAAATAAATACAAGAAAATAAACAAAATCATTCTGATCCCACTACAAACACCAAAATAGAATAATAAAATAGAAATTAAAATCATGCTTTGACATAAACACAAACAAAATCAAGGTCTTAACTAGATCATGAGTTTCTAAAATGAATCCACAACAATAGAAAAAAATCAAAAAATAACCAAAAAGAAAAAAATTAAATACATGGAAAGAAGATTAAAGAGGGGTGAGAGAGAGAGAAAGAGAGAGCGCTTCTTATTGTTGGTGTGTGAGAATTGTGCGCAAGTGAAAGAAGACCTTTCTTCCAGCTTAGTGGCAACCATAATCCAAAAACTCCATTGCATGAAATAGAAACAATCAAAGTTGCTTCATTTTGCAAGAAACCAAATAGGGGAAATCAACAAAATTGTTAATTTATTATAATATCATGAATTCACCATCCATCAAAGAAGGAGAAATGGACAAAAAAAACATGAATTCGGTCAAAGCAGCTGTCGTGAGTGCGCGAGTTTTGAAAATGAAACCACAAAATCTGGTAGCAGACCAACAAACGTAGGAACCTGGATCTAGTCCAAGTAAACTCTTATTCTCTAGAACAATAGATGTGATATTCTTTTTATGCTCTTTTGCAAATCAGTGAAATTGATTTGAAATAATGTTGGACATTGAAATGTTTATAAAATTTGCTTAGTCTCGGTTGCTAGAAGAGCCTTTGCAAGCATAGTTTTTCTTGTTCCAGGGGGCCAAAACAAAATATTCACTTTCAAGGTTAAACATATGAATTACAAAGTAATTGCATTAGATGGCAAATGCTGAAGACATTACATACTCTACATAAAATTATATTTGACAAATCAATAGATACAACTAAAAAAAGAATTGCCCACCTACCTCATCTAGCTGCCCTTCGCAAAACAATTCTGGCCTCTAAATAGGGAGCATGACCAATTCCTTCAAGGTGTGCTTCATGTTTTCCAATGCTCCAATTTCATCAAATGTGGCCCCAATATGAGTTAGCGAAATAACATCACCAATCAATTTTTTTTTATCAAATTCATTCTCGATAACCATATCCTGTCATGGGAAAACAAATATAAGAGAGAATAAGTATAGGCAATTCCCTATTTTATAAAAGTGACAGCTTTTTTTAAATTACCTTCAATGATTTCTTAAGCTCTTGTTTTCATTTTGAATGTCGTGCAGAATGTTCAGTCCAGAGTTAATGTCTTAGAATTTTCTTCTAAGTTCCAGGCTTCCAGCAATGATGCTTAAGAAAAACACAAAAATCATAACTTGTTTAGAAATGATCAACAATGAGAATGGTTGCAAAAAATCAAGCTTAGAGAGAGAGGTGGCATTAAGATGGAAATAGTATTTACCACATCGCCGACAACGGCAATCCAAACAGTACGTGGAAGCGGCCATTGAAGAGCATGAAGAGTTGTTCCTGCAACTCAAACTGAAGCTGGATAAACAATTTTAAAATCATACCCTCCATGCCAAACAATAGAATAATATGAACCTATTTTTTATCTCCCAAATCTTAGGTATTCATCATTCACTCACCATATACCGGCAGCCTCATACTTTGATTTCATGTCATGGTCGTTTATGTTGTAACTTGAACAAACCTCTTTTGAACAGCAAGAATGAATTGAATTTATTACAAAATGACGATTCAATTTAAGAGAAACATGAAAGACGACAAATTTCTCGTAAGGAAATTGAAAGTATGCATAAAGCATGAATATTTTGACTCTTAAACAAGTAACCACAGAAAAGAGCATCCAAATTCAAATTTATGACTTAAAAAGCAAGAACAAGGAGAAAGAATAAAGAATGATAAATACTACAATTACTGGCAGGAAAAGGAAAAACAATCAAAACCAATTACTGAAGTAGTAAAAGAAAACAATAACAATGATAAATAATACATCCTCATCTTGCTTTAAATATTAAGACCCAATTTCATAACAGGAGAACAATTAAAAATTAGCAAAAGGCTCATAACCTTGAGATCATCGGTTTCTTCCTCAGAATTGAAAGCATGAGCATCTTCTCTATAACAAAATAACCACAACAAAAAAAGAAGAGAACAAAGTAAAATACCTATGAGCACCTTCAGCAAAATACCTAAGCGACCTCACGAGATTCATATGCCGAACTGGCCCTATAGCTTCCACTTCAACCTTGAACTCTTTCTTAGCTTGATCACTATGATGCCAACTGAAATAAAAATTATTACAAAGTCAATTTCTCAAAAAAAAGTAATGATTAAATAAATAAATTGTTTTCAAATATATTATCATCAAAGATTAATGAAGGAATCAGCTTGCAAGAAAGAATAGATAGCATTAGAGAGCAATAAAGCTAGTTCACAAAACATTAAATAGAAAAGAAAAAAAACTGGAGAAATTAGAAGAACCTGGCGAAAATTTTTCTGGATATGGATTCACAACAACTTTAGGACAAACATTTAAATTTTATGGCTGTTTATGTTGCAGCTTGAACAAACCTTTTTTAACAGCAAGAATGAATTGAATTTATTACAAAATGACGATTCAACTCAAGCGAAACATGAAAATCAATAAGCTACCAAACGATTATGTACCAAATTAATTAGCAATGCAAATAACACTAGAAATTTCCAAACTTTGGACTTTAATAGAACTAGAAGCCGTTGGGGTCCGCACTAGTTTGCCTTTGAAGACCCATTTATTTTTAGGTGAATGCTACGGTACCCTCTCTTTTTTAGAGGGTAATTTACCCTCTCTAGTCTATTGGTTCACAATTAACTTAATAAATAATTTTTTGTGTTTAATGTATAATCTTATTTAAATAAGCATTTTCTATGATATTTTGTGTTTTTTTCCAAAGAAATGAGCACATAAAATAATATTTTCTCTTTTCGTTCTTCCCTATCATAAAAAAAAAGTAATATAATATATCATTTTTTCCATTCTGTATGGTCATTCTAAATCAAATTCAATGAAAAATAGAAGGTAGATAAGTAGTCGTATACATTCCGACCGTAAAAAGTTATTTATTGAATTAATTATGAACTAATATACTAGAGAGGATAAATTACCCTCTCAAAAAGAGAGCGTACCATAACATTTACCTTATTTTTATTAATCAAAGTGAAGAAATAATCGTACCAAGAGAGTTGCCCAATAGTTTTTAGGAGAGATATTCTTGAACTTCCACTCTCTTAGAGGTTGGTTGGAAAAGGCAGAATTGTCACCTTAATTTGAAGCTTATTCCAAACTAGAAGGGTGTACGGGCAGTCAGGAAGAATATGGAGGACAGTTTCATAGATAAGGTTACACCGAGGACAAGAATCAGCATCAGAGATGTGTCTTTTCTTTCTTTCTGAATTGGTTAGAATGCATTCATGAGCAGCAAACCAAATAAAAGTTTGAATTCTTTTAGGGCCATTTCACAACTAAATAGATCTGAAAAGATTGTCAGGATGTCCCGGATCTTGAGTAATGGTATAGTAGGTGCTTCTAACACTAAAGATTCCATCAACAAAAGGATCTCAAACAAAATGGTAAGATTATTTCCAAGAGGTGAGAGCGTCATAGCAAGAATCTTCTTAACTACCATGTTGGGAAGTTGTTCTGTAAGCTTCCTTTTGTCCCATGACCCTGAAACAAAAAAAAAAAAACAGTTAGAAGCATACTTAAATCATAAAAGCTGCTTACCTATGAAGCATAATTATCCAAAGTTGTTATGGCACCCAATTGTGCTTCTAGAAGTTGATTTGAGAGCCATGTGCAATACTTCAAATTGTCTAATATTTGGAAAGGGACGAACACTATAAGCCCAATTGTGCTACCTATCAACCTCTTTCCACACATTGTTTACCCCATTTCCAAAGATTAGACATATCATTCTTCCTATGGACAAGGGGAATAATGTCATCACTACAATTATATTTGGACTTAAGAAACTTTGCCCACATGTAGTATTTCTTATCAACCAATTCCCATTCGATTTTTATCATGAAGGCATAATTCATGTCCTTAGCATGTTTAATGCCCATCCCACCATTCCTCTTAGGTTTACTGACAGTATTGCAATTTAGCAAGTGAATTTTTTTAATGATGTTCTGTTTCTCCCCAAAAAAGTTATTGTATTTATGATCAATAAAATTACTAGTAAAAGAAGGAAGAAAAGCAGTTTGCATAGAGTAACTAGGAAAATAAGTAAAAAAAAAATTCACCAGAATAATTCTTCCAGCCAAGGACAACGAGAATGCTTTCCAGTTGCTAAGTCTCTAGTTCATATTTGCAATGATGTCATTGAAAATATCGTTATTAACTTTGGAGTGAGGAAGAGGAACTCCAAGATATTTTCCCTAATCATCAGTGCTAGAAACGTGAAGTGAATTATTGATTTTCTCCCGAACAACATTATAAACGTTCTTTGAGAAAAAGATTATGGTTTTATAATTATTCACCTTTGGTTCCGAGCTAGAGCAGAAAGCAACTAGAACTTTGTGAATAGTTTCAACTTGCCCAAGATTAGCCTCAACAAACAAAACAAGATCATCAACGAAGCAGAGGTGAGACAGTTTCGTACGATTCTTCTTTAATTGGATACAATATAACTATACTTACTATCAAATTGTAGTCCAAAAAAAGCATATGAACATTTTTTCAAATCATAAAAAGAAAAGCTACAACCGCTAATATTAAATCTTCAAATGTATCTTTTCTTATTTAAATACCTTTAAAACAAGAAAATAGGTATTGTTAGCATTAGATATATAAAACATTTATATATTTATAAACAACAACTATTGGATAAAATTAAAGGTGATTTCTATGGTACCCTTCATTAATTGAAGGGTTTAATACCCTTTCATACTTGGCAACAAACCATTGGTAAATTTTGTGTAACATTAAATGTCATTATTATACCACACTTAATGTCCGTTTTCTTTTTTACGTCCCCCACTCCCTCCCTTTAATTGCCACAATTTACTATGCAACCCCAAAGATTGATAAAGAGTTGAGCTACCCTGATTTTTTTTTATTTGGTGAAGAACTGCACTGATATTTAAAATAGGATAAAATTATATTTTGATTATTTTATTTTAGAACTAAAAAAAATAATTTCACTTTTTTTTCAAAAATAGTTTCTTAGTTTTTGTACAGACAAATATGCGTGTATAAAAATTTGTATCGTATATATTTCATATTATTATTAAAATATAATATTTTCAATTAAAATCTTAAAAGTATAATATAGTTATTCTTTTATTAAAAATCTATGTAACTATTTTACTTTATGTAAATAAATAAATAATGCATAGAATATAATGTGCAAAATAATTTTTGTATTCAATATGACCATAATTATAATTTCATTAAAAAAGTTGCTTACATATTTTTATATACAAATGACTTAATTTCTTCTAATGCTAATATAAATTATAATTCAGTAAATATGATTAAATGAAAAGTATCATTATATCTTATTCTCAATTAAAACTATATGTAATTAATATTTTTTTAACAAACAAATCAAATCTAAAAAGAAAACATCCAAAATGTTAAAAACAGAACATCCTATATCACACAATCAATAATTTTTGAAAATTAAATGTAAATATAACTCTATAGGTATTTTTTTAGAAACAAAACATTCAATACCTAAAAAAATATAATATCCCATTTCAATTTTTTGCTGATATTGATTAAATTTTTATTAATTATCTAGCATTACTCATAAAATTCGAAGTTAAAACTAATTGAAATTATAATAAAATAAATAACTATGCAAATAATTGGATTATTAGTTTATTGATAATTATTCTAAAATGTTTGTCAATTTAATCATAATTTATATGTTTAGATTGGTATATTAAATTTATCACAGATACATTATTATCATTAGATATAGTAATTTTAATCTAGTTACAGAAGAACATTAGGAGGAATCTAGTTACAGACTTACAATAATCAATTATAAATTTATAATACGTTTATACTACTCATATTAATATCATAGTAATTATTAGGATACAGCTAATGGCTTCAGGAATCCGTATGTTTAGATAGGATAGAAAATGAGGCATTAATTATGTGTGACCCAATCACTAGTTTAACGGAGTTAGAAATAAAAGAAACGGAAGTTTAGTGTTTAGTTTGACTGGGAACATTTGAACCAATAATTTGTTGCCAAGTATGAAAGGGTATTAAACCCTCTAATTAATGAAGGGTACAGTAGAAATCACCAAAATTAAATATACAAACCTTTTGTTTTATGTGCAAGTTGTACTTACGAAGAATCTAATCTCCTCCATATATCAGTGCAACAATAGATTCTTCATTCAACCAAAAGCAATATTCATCAATAACCCTTCCTCCATCACTAAAAGTATAATCTAAAGCTACTATTGGGATTGAAACAACTAGTATATTTAGTATTTACAGCTATTTTATATAAGATCTAGTATTTCATGGTATTATTTCTCCACCACTTCAAAGAACATAAAGATTTACCATTACTTTGAGGAATATATATACTCTCCTCAAGATAAGCATCGAACTCAAATTTCACAGATGGAGTTGCCTCTTTTTCATGCAGAAAACTCTAAATATGGTCAAATCTGGTAGCATGTAAAGAATTGGGCATAGAAGAATAAGAGGAATTATCACTACTTACATGTGTAGGATTTGTTGGAGAAACTTGATGACTAAAAGTCTCACGTATTCATTAAATAAATCTTCCAATGCCATATTGCATTGTTTTTTGCAACTTCTTTTGACTTGTATATTAGATAAAACAAATACCAATGACTTGAAACTTGCACCTTGGGTCCAAAACACTTGCAATGGACATCAATAAATTGCAATCCCCCAATATTTGTCAAACTTGATTTTCATCGGAGTTGTCATTTCTCTCGTAAACAAATCTTCATTTTCTACTGCATTATTAATCACTTGCTTTACCCTCCAAACTTCTACAAGATATAAATAATTGCATGTTGAATATTCGCTCCTTAATATTATGTGAGTTTCCAAATTAAACACTTAAAAAGATTTAGAAACTTTTCCAACTTTATTCTACTTCTCATCTAAAAGTGCATATGAATAATGTGGTTTTCTTTCTTTATAAGATGAGAAGATCCTCTTAAATTTCAAAGCATATGATAGCATTTGAAATGTTGAATTCCACCTTGTTGGACAATCAATAACAAGCTTTCTTTCTTTCAAATGTTTCTATTAAATTATATCACAAAATACCTTCAATCTAGCATAATTGTGGTTGATATACTTGACGCTCCCACGAATATTATCAGTTACATCTCTAAACTTTCTTCCCAACAAATTCAAACCGTTGATTATTGTTGAGAATCTTTCAAAAATATCTTCAATCATCTCTTTTTCCTTCAATTTGAAGACTTCATCATCATGAAGCAATCTATTTATTTTTTATTGCTTAACGTGGCTTGTACCTTCGTACGTATGTCACATTAAGCTTGTCCCATATGTCCTTTGCAGTTTCATACGTAGATATCTTCATATAATCATTTGGTGTGAGTACACAATGAAGAAAATTTACCGCTTTATCATTTAGAAATATTTTTTTCAATCTTCGTCCGTCCATTTGCTTTTCGGTTTAGAGACTTCTATTTTCACATCTTTGGCATGTACTTTTTGGGTTATATTCTTTGTTGTAATTTGGTTTCTTTTGTGGAACTAATGTGGACAAGCCTTCTCTATCTACATAAGTTGTGTTGGTTGACACCAACACCTCCTTACCCTTAGGCGTATATTCAAACACATAGTGGCTATTGAAGATGGTAAATGTTTACAAAATATAAAGTGATTTGAACAAATTAAATATTATTAAAATTAATACCGAGTAGTTTGAGACTTTAAATTCGGACAAAAAATATAAACAACACAAGCAAGTTGATCCGTTGTTAAAATTATATCTTTTAGATGTCTGAATGTAACGGGCATCCACTGCAATCACAAAACCATTGTCACGTGGGGTGTGAGAATAGATTAAAATTATTGAAACTAAATAATTATATGTGATTTCAATCTTATGATATAGTTGTTTTAAACGCACTGGTGGAATCTTTGGGCCGTGGGTACATTGGGGTAAGCTAAAGGAAGAAGCTCGCTTTTGTCCTATGTAGTTTTCAGTCTTGGAACCTTTGTCCATTTCAAAATTTGATTGTGTTGATGCCTTCTGGTTGGGTTCCTTCTTGATGATTGAATTCTCAATATCCGAATGCGATAATCCGTATACATGTTCGGAGCTCATAGGGGAAGACTTTTGTATACCTGAAGGGATATTCATTGAAGTTTGATTCCCGAGGACACTCGTTAGATATGTTATGACTGTGGTCATCCTATCAAGAGAAGAAAGTAATAACGGCTTCACTTGATCGATACTGCTTGTTATTTGTTGTCAGCTTTTAGACTAAGTTATAGATATTAAATTAGAACATTAAATAAGACATTAATTTTAAATGTAAACAAAATTAAAAACATGTCATATTTACAACAATTGAGAATTTTAACTAGGATACAAAATTATATCATAAAACAACGATTGAATATTTAATGTTACGTATCTCACATATTTCTTCCGTGGATTTGTAAAATATAATTATTTAAATAAATAATCAATCGGTCACTTGTATAACTTTTGTATAAAACTATTAATGCAACAACTGATCGACAAATGTAAGTATATAATGAGTTCTCTTACATGAATAACATTTTTTATATTTCTTTAACGATTTTTTTTCCTATTCTTCAAAAATGCTATTTAGTATTTATATTACCAACCAAAGTTTAGCCGCCAATGCTATTTAGACCAAATATTTTTCCTGTTTTTTAAATATTTTTAATATGTATTTTAAATTTCAATATGTATTTTATATTGATGGAAAAATTTTTGTGTACACCGTATCTCATTTGTTCTTCTTTCTCTAGGATTACTCAACCATTCAATTTAGTTTATGAAGAACAAGTTAATTTTCTAATGACTTAACTTTTGGATAAGTATCTTGTTAACTCATGGCAATATTCCGTTGTTGTGATCTACTGAAGGTTTATTAAAGGTTTTTCCAAGTTATGCATTTCTAAGAGAAGAAAAGAGAGTGAAATAGAACTTACAAGAAAATCAATGAGATAATTTCTTAGCATTTTAAGTGCCAACAATGCTAAATAGTTGCTTCAAGTTACACATACATTGTATTCTTGGAGCATTTACAAAATTTTGTATCATTGGCATTGTTATTACAAGGATTCTTGTTATTACTTATTTTATTTGTCATTGAATTATTATAATACCTTTTAGACTGTGATATCCCTAATTTTAAGTCAACGTAAATTAAATACAGTTAAGAGTTAATTAGGATAAAAACCGGTGCCCAACTGGGTCAAGTTTAGTGAGGTGGGTCAAAGGACCCAACACTCACTCACTCACCCACAAAACAACAACAACACACGACAACAACAACAAAGACACACACACACACTCTCTTTCACTCTCACAACCACCAACACCATCACTCAAACCACCATTTCTCACTCACCGGAGCTCCGACTGCCGCACCGTCGCCGGCTACACGAAGCTCTCGTCCCCATCTACGTTTACATACTACTATCAAGGTATGAGTATGCACATTTACTAGCTAGATTTTCTCTTCTACTCTTTTCCTTGACCTTGGGTATGGTTGAATGAGAAATCCTTCGAATTCTGTGAATTAGGGGATACTAGGTATAGATTGAAGCCAAGGAGGAAACAATTGAGCTAGAGGGTTGAAGCATTTGAGTGAGGAACCCTAGGATTCATAGCATTTGGAGGTCTACAAGAGATACGGAGTAGGATTCCTTGGTTTAAAGCTTGTATCTATGTGATTTCTTTGGTTGCATGCTTGAATTATGTGTTGAATGTGAAATTGTATGCTTATGTATGCTTGCATGTGTTTAATGATGACAAAATGTGTTCGAACATGTAAATTGAGTGGATAGGAAGTGGAATTGATGGAATTGGTTTGTGAAATTGGGATAAAAAGGTGTTTTAAGAGGAATGGTAAGTGTTGCCAAAGTGGTAAGGGAAGAGGATTGGAATTGAGATGGGTAAGTGATGGTTTTCAACTGAGAAATGCTGGTTTTCTGTCACGAGGAATCGATTCGATGAGGGTACTCGCTGGACCAAAACTCTTTAAAACTTTCGAAATCTTTAACCAGCGAGCCGATTCGGTTCATCATGGAACCGATTCGTTTTCTCACAGAATCTAAAGTTTGAACCTTAAATCGATTCGCTCTAGTGTCGAATCGACTCGGCTGAGAATTTGAGAAACGAAGAATTTTACTAAGAGTTTTGACTCGATTCAGGGCTGGGAGGAACTGATTCGTTTTTGGATTGAATGTGAAGTGTTTTTCTTAAATCGATTCGCTCACTCATCGAGTCGGTTCATGGAAGTGTTTTCTTAAAAGAGATTTTTCTAAGTCCATCGAATCGACTCGGTGTAGGGGTGAAATCGATTCATTTTTAAACAAAATCAAAACTTGATTTCTTAAATCGATTCGCTATACTGGCGAGTCGACTCGGGTTTTCAAAACTTAGAATTTTAGAGAGTTTCAACAATGACGAGTCGACTCGATCAGGAAGGGAATCGATTAGAGCCCTTTTAAACGTTTTTCACAGAGGTTGAACACAGGGCTCGAGTCAATTCGGGTGGTACTCGAATTGATTCGATCCTTCTCAAAAATTTAAAAAAGAAGGATTCTGATTGAGCTGAGAAGGTGATATAAGGTATTCCACTTCCTAGGCTACTCGATTGTTTTCATTTATCGCAATTCCTTATACCGTGAGCCTAGGTCTACGAGGGGTCGAGGCAAGGACTAAAGCTCGGCTTACGGTAACAGCGGACCATCGGGAGTAGTTAGTGTCTATGGGGCCTTTGTTTCCACATGGGACAAAGGTTAACGTCGCGGTTTACGGTAGCGGCAGGGGGGCCTCCTGCCATCGTCCCGGCTACCAACCTAGGTTTTAGTCGAGAAAAGAGAAGGAAACCCCCATATATTATGATTATGATGTGAAAGATCGTAAACGATCAGTGCCGGCTGATTGGTCCTCGGGGGAAGTACGAACGATGGTCGTCCGGAGCTAGTACCGGACCGGTCGGGAATGGCTATTATAACCGACCAGATGAGCTCATCTTAGCCTGCAGGATTTAGGCATACATTATCTGCATATTGTGTGACATTGATTGGGTGTGCCTAACTGTTATATCTATTTCTTGAATTTGTTTGTGTAATTGAATACTTGTTCTACTTGCATTTTTCTTGTGTATTTCTGTATGTTGACTTTGGAGATTAGGTAGATATTAGAGTTAAGCTTTGGGCGCTTGTTCCGTACTGGGAACCTCATGAATTTGTGGTTCTCACTCCGTTGTTGTTGAAATATTTCAGATACAGGTGGTGATTAGCGCCTTGGGTCTCTTGGCTAGAGCTTTTGGATGGTTTTTGTGCTCTAGTAGCTTGAAATGTAATGTGACTAGTTAGAGAGTGCCTTTTGTATATGTAACCAAGTGATGAGAGATGGATAGCCTTTCTTTTGTTAACTCTTGTGGGA
>JASCZI010211572.1:89038-101732 GCA_036250425.1 Stylosanthes scabra
ATCGATTCATTCGCGGTTCAAACAACTTTCGGCCGCCGTAACTTTCACACCGGAGCTCCGATTGACGCACCGTTTGCGGCTAATCGAAGCTTATCACTTCCTCTTTGATTCTATACCACATGCAAGGTATGGGTATCGAATTTCATACTCTTTTCTTAGCTCTGAAATTTATGCTCGAAATTGAGTTTAACCACCATGTGTATTTTCGAGTTTCATGGTTTAGGTGATGATCTAGCATGCATATGAGCATGACATTCGAAGTCCATGAGCTAAGAATCACGGTAAAATGTTCCAACCCACATTTTTGGTATTTTGTTGGAGTCTAGGTTGATGGATTTGAGTGTTTGGGTGTTTGTTGTGTGTTATTGTGTTGTAGGTGTTTGATTGATGATGAATGTGAGTAGTGGGTGTGGCTTGAGTAGCTGCTGGTGTGAGATTGGTGTACTTGGATACTCAATGGCGCAAAGGAAATCGCGTGTAAGCATTGAGCTTGGTGTCCAGGTACGGATTTAGATTCATTACTACAACATGTAATCTAGTATGAACACCTAGGCTAGTTGGACCTAGGATGACTTGACAACAGAACTAAAAATGAAGGAAAGTTAAGGAAAATTGGTGAAATGTATGTGATATGTGCCATGTATGAGGTTTGTGTTGATTGATGATGAGAATTTGTATGGCAAATATGAATGATGATGATGCTTGATATGATAATGATGTTGAATGTATGATGATTATGTGAATTGAGGCCGTGTGTCGGATATGATTGAGAAAATGAGGAGAAACATATACATGAGATGGTAATTGAATGAAATGGTTTTGAGAATGAAAGGCCCTTGGGGCATGATATGTGATGAAGTGTGGTGGGGAATGGTAAAAAGATGTTTTAGAAGAGGTTTTGAAAGAAAAGGAATTGGTTTTCATGTTTTGAAGAAATCTATTTTTGGGCGAACTTTGGTGGCCCGAAACTTGGTTTTGAACTGTTGAAAATGGTTTCAAAAGAAAGGATTTTAAAGAGTGTTTTGGTGTTCAAAAGATGTCTTTTAAATGGTTGGATTTGGCCTAGTGAGCAAAGAGTTTTGAGTGTTTGAACTTGGGGAAAAACCTTGCAACTCGATTCATATTTCAACAGAGGCTAAATCACCTCAATTAGAATCGATTCCTAGTTCTTCTGAGTCGACTCTGGCAAGGTGTTTCCACGTGAAAAGCTTTCTAAGAGTTTTGAGTCAACTCTAGGGACCTTCGAATCGATTCATATTTTGACAGAAACGAAATGGATTTGAAATGAGTTCCAGCGAATCGACTCGGAGTTATTCGAATCGATTCTACCTTTGGAAACGTGTTCAACTGTGACCCGTGAGTCGATTCGGGGACGCTCAGAATCGATTCACTTGTGTCCAGAATTGTGATTTTGATGTGCAAGTTCCCTCAGAGTCGATTCTTCCTCTTCAGGATCGATTCTAAAGATAAAGAAATTGGTTTTCATGAAATGTTATGAGTAAGAAAGATCCCCCACACACTATGTAAGAAATTACATCTCATGTATAAGATTACGATGATGAAAGATAATGATGATTGATGATTATCATGAACCCTAGTGAGATGTTGGGAAGGTGTGAGACCTTAGCCCTATTTTCTTCCTGTGAGATGAGTAAGATTCCTCTGAGATTCTAGAGAGATGGGAGGAGGTGGCGTGGAGGCCCCTTAGCTCTGTTTTCCTCCTGGGATATAAGCTCGACGCCAGAGAGAGTTGGGAAGGTGAGAGAGATGCCTTAGCCCTGTTTTCCTCCTAGGTGTGCTTTTCAGAGAGACGGTCCATTGGTTAGCTACCGGACCAGGTCGGGTTGGCCTCATAACCGACCTAATGAGCTCATTGGCCGTAGGGACAGGCATGCATCATGTGCATTTGTGTGACATTGCTTGGGTGTGCCTACTTGCTTGTATTATTTGTAATTGCTATTTGATTTATGTGCTTGTGTGATTGTATGAATGTGTGTCTGCT
The DNA here is from genome assembly GCA_036250425.1 of Stylosanthes scabra. NCBI lineage: Eukaryota > Viridiplantae > Streptophyta > Magnoliopsida > Fabales > Fabaceae > Stylosanthes > Stylosanthes scabra. The sequence goes on from JASCZI010211572.1 coordinate 91,041, forward strand.
TGTGCGTGTATGCGTGGATTTTTTAGGAAATAAGAGACTGAACTGAGGTAAAGATATAGACACCCAGCAAGGGAAAATAGTAAGTAATGACATAATTGCAGTGTGATTGCCGTAGGTGTAGAATAAGGAGTTGGGTTGCTGAGAGTTGCATGTCGCGTTTGCGAGGAATCTGAATAAAACCCGAGTAACGAGTAGGATTGCCTCGTGTGGTCCTGCTAGATTATTTATTGTAGTATTGGCGCTTTATCCGTACTGAGAATCCATGGGTTGGGGATTCTCACTCCATATATATCATCAGACTTTTCAGGTACATGTTCAAGCTTGGAAAGTTGGCGAAGCGTTCCTTCGGATTCTTCGAGTCTAGTATCTCCGCAAGTTCAAGTCTTCCGCTGTGGTCGTGTGGAGAACTAGGGGTGTATGTCTAGAGTGTATATATGGGTCTGTATTTCATAGTCGAACCTAAGCTTCGCAGATTCTATTATAAATTGTGGAACCATTTGATTAGTATATGTATAATTTGAGATAACCAGATTATGTATGATGGACATTGGCTCTATTTTGAATATAAACTGTAACGATTTTAAAAAGTAGTGATGTTTACCAGTGGTCGAACGTCCGTAGTACTTCAATATTGGTTAGACATGCCCGGGTGTGGTTGACTAATATTGGGGTGTTACATTTTTGGTATTAGAGCAGTTCTTTCCTTGTGAGCCTGAGGAATGGAACTGTTATGCTTCAATGCATACTCTGAGCCAAAGAATCATGCAATAGATCTTGCCTAAGGCAACGATCTGAGTTAGTGTGCATGATGGTCTGTTGTCAGATTTGTTTGAGTTTCCTTATTTCAAAACCTATTGTCGCCTTAATGTCGAGTCTGATCAACTCTGATATTGAAAGCGACTATTTTCTAAGAATGGGAATTCAAATGAACTGCAACAGATCTGTTCATTAAGTGAGATAAGTCTAGAAATTGTTAGGACGACCTTAGAGGGTGTTGTTCTTCTAGGATGATTGGAAGTTATTTTGAAACTGAGTCTTGTCTTTGTTCAATTTCCAGTCCTCGTGCTTACACCTAGTTTATTGTCTAAGTTCAGTTACGAAAATCGAGAGTAAACACACGTTAGAAGAACACCGAGTTCGAAGGGTTTGTAACCAGCCCGCAAATATGAGGATCCTGAAATTGTGCGTACTAGGATTGATAAACACGAATACTAGGTAACGAAGCACGAATAGGATAAACGAAGTAGTAGGATTCCCCAAAACCTGGGCATGTTCCAAATCAAACATGAAACTATAAAAGGGAGTTGGTGCGAGAATATCCAAAGCCAAACCAAAACAAAATTGTACGATATCCAAATAAAGCTATAGAGGTCTAGAAATTCGATACTAAACTAAGAGAACTGGTCTCGAGCGGTGGCACCATCCTGCTGCTCTAGGTTATTGGCAACTAGATCCTTATCTGTGGATATTCGGAACTCATCCCGTAAACTAGCCATGAGGATGTCAAGGTTATCTATACGGTCAGACAACCTTGTGAAACACTCGGCTACCGTGGTCCGTACATCTTCGAACCCTTTCTGAATGAACTCCATAAGATCCTGCCGAACTTGTGGTAGAACCTCAGCTTCAGGTGGAACCTGAGAAGAGTTACCAATCTCGAATTGGGGTTGAATATCCACCATATGAATGTCCTCTGCAACGGCGTCCTTGCCCGCAGCACCGGCCTCATCTACTTGATTGACTATATTTCGTCGCATAAGGTTTATGTTCTTGGTGGTAATGACATTGGCCTTGCCAGGAGTCTCTGCCTCCTCGCGGCTCATATCAATCTCGGCAACCTCGAATATCTTTGTCCATAAGTGAGCATGTCCTAAATACGAATCAGCCTACAAACACAACATAAACAAGTAAGGGAACGCGTGAGTAAGAGAGTTTATGGATGAAACTTGGAGAATGAAATGGGAGTGCAAAGTAGAAAAGTAAACTGAACACTGAGAGGATAAGCATTGGGATCTTACTGTGCCCTGTGAGTATTTCTATGTGAACAGTTTCGCTGGACTCCGTATGATACCCCTGAGATACAGGTGCTTATCCCATATTGGATGCGTTCACAGGTCAAGGTACACACATGGCGGTCAGCTGTGCCTGTGGTGTGCTTCAACTACCTGGGGATGCATTATATTGACAGAGTCATCAGGCAGTACGGTGGGGAGCAGCCTATTCCACGAGCTCTAGTGGATGTGACTCGGTTCATGACCAATACAGCCAGGGGGGATGATGTGTGGTGGCCGGATAGACTACAGACATGGTATGATGGGTGGCGACGCAGGAGGTCACCGAAGGTAATGTTCACTGTACATGACGGTAGGGATCCGTGAGGCACACGACAGTACTACGACTGGTATGCAGGTGCCGCGACTGGGATTAGGTTTATGACTCGGGCTTCAGAGCTGGCTGACCCACGTTGGAACATTGCTCCCCCTGATATACCTGCTGAGCCTATTCACGCCAAGGATGAGTTGACTTTTCCTGACGATGCACCTGCTCCCCGCAGGCGACCTATCTGATATAAGAAGAACACCTTCCTTCGTTATTACATGGGTCCTCAGATTCTTCAAGAAAAAGGACCATGACTCGGTCGACTCTGATTCAACGATGGCGAACGCCGCTGGGAATATGTTGTTGTTACCATCTTGGACAACTGTCATCAACAGAAGCCGGCCATATCTCCCATATAGATGGGTACCATCAACAGAAACAAACGGCTTGCAATGTTTAACACCCTCGATGCACTATGGGAAAGTCCAAAATACCTTGTCGAACTGGCAACTCTCTTGGTCCGCGATGTCACCATTGTAGTACGAACCGACCCTCAAATCCACAATTGTACCATCACAACTAAATATTGAACATCAAGAGTTTTAGAGTTCAGAAATTCACCGAGTGTGGGTCGCAACCACACATAACCGAGGATTGGAACATGTTCTCCTGAGAAGCCGACTAGTTCTCCTGTGGATGGCTAAAGGGCTTTTTCACTGATCTGCATCTTCTTGAAAGTGGAATAGAAGAGGACATCGGCATTGATCCCTGCGTCGAGAAGGACTTTGTGGACAAGCAGTTTGCCTATGGAGACGGAAACGACGACTGGGTCGTCTAAGTTTGCCTTAGTTGTTTTGAAGTCGGATGGTTGAAAAGTAATCTCTGGGACGTCCAGCTTTGGGGTATCTGGGAGGTTGGCCCCTTCTACGGCCATCATTACTTTGAATAAGCGCTTTCTGGCCAAGATGGTATTACCTCCTTGCAAACCCTCCAGAGATATAGAGCAACTCCCCTTCCATTTTAGGGGTTCTATCGATGATCTGTTTGTCTTTGGATTTCATATTGGAAGAGCTCTCAGCGGACTTCTTATTCATCCATCCACTGATATATTTGTCTAAGTGTCCCTGCCGAGCCAATTTCTCAAGAAGGTCATTTGCTATGACACAATCTGTCGTGTTGTGCCCACGTTTCTGGTGGAAAGTGCAATATTTTGATCGGTCAACATATTTCTGATTTTTGTAGTTCCCTGCCTTGGTTGGCGACTTGATTAATTTGGAGTTTAAGATCTCTTTGATGATCTCAGATTTGTCTTTGTTGAACTGTGTATAGCTTTCGAACTTATGTGTCGGTTGAAAGGTCTTCCGAACATCTCGGCCACCGTTGTTATTGCTGTTGTTAGAAGATTTGACAGGTCGGTTGTCCGATTTGTTCGGCTCGGGTTTCTCTGAGCGCCAAGCTTGGCGGAATTCTTCAATTTCAATTTGCCCATGGGCTTTCTCTCTGAATTCTGCCAAAGTCTTCGGTTTACTGACAGCAATGGCTTCCTGGAACTTCCCAAGCCGGAGTCCACTCTTAAGTGCATGGAGGTGGACCTTGGGGTCGAGGTTTGGAATTTCTGTGGGGACCTCCTGGAATCTCTCCATGTAGTCACGGAGACTTTCGTGCTGGCCTTGTTTGATGGTGCTCGGGTAGTCGGAGTCGTGTTTATAGATCGCCGAAGCGGCGAAGTGGTTGACAAACTGATCGGATAGTTCCTGAAAAGAATTAATTGAACCTGCAAGCAAAGAAGAAAACCAAAGCAGTGCAGCACCGTCAAGAAAACTAGGAAACAAACAATATAGAATAGTGTCAGAGGCACCGTTAAGAATCATCATGTTTTAGAATTTGGTGACGTGTATAATGGGATCTCCGACTCCTTTGTAAGGCTTCAGAGTAGTCGGCAGAGTGAAATTCAGTGGCATCTCAAAGTCCATGATCTTCTTTGAGAGAGCCTTGGTCCGTCTGGTCTTAAGGACCCCATTAGTGTTGGTGTCATCATCGTCGTCCTCAATTTCTTTGTGAGGTTTGTGTCCCTCTTTCTTGTTCCTGTCAGCTCGCTCATTTTTGAGCTGTTGAAACTCCTCCCTCATAGCATTAAAGAGTTCGAGGAGTTTTCGTGTGGTTGGAGGATTTCCGTTGTCAGACATGATTGGTTCCTGCAACACAAAGGAGAGCACAAGAAAAAGAGAGGTAAATGGTGAAGTGGGTTAGTCAACAAAGATTAGGTCCCACGGTGGGCATCAATTGTTCTGGTGCGAAAATGAGAAGAGTTCGGCCGTCCGAGGACTGGTGGATGAACTCTTCAAGGATCAATGTGCTTGGACAATGAGGGGAACACTTCAGCTTCCACAAAAATCTTCAGTGTAACTCTAATCTTCAAGGAACGGCCCGGGGGGGGTTGGACCTGCAAGGCCACTCCGACGCTAAAGTCAGATAGGAAGAACACTTTATCAGTTTAGTAATATGATGGAGAAGAGAACATACCTCTCCTAGACTAGGCTAGGTTTGTTATATAGCCGACTTGAGTGATCAGTGCTTAGGTCAAATTGTCGTTATATGGCTTAGCGATCGTATCCCGAGCTCTTCGAATGAAAACTTAGTTGATAAGTTTGCTATTAGTTAAGCTTATTTGATCAGTTATTATAAGCACGTGTTTGATTGACCTGATTGATTACTGAATAGAGCAAGTTATATTATTAGGTTTGAACTTGGCGGCATTGTAACTGATCAGTTCGGGTTCTGGGCTTATGATTGATGGGTTAGATTATAAGTGATCGGCATTCCGAGTTCTTTTGGGCCAATGTCTTGATGGGCCGGATCGGTTTTAAAATTAAATCCTTTTTATTATGTTGTTTATTCAAACATTGTCATTTAGGAAATAGCTATTGGTAAAGGAAAATAAGTTACAATATTATTATTTGGTTGTTTTATGTTTGTAAAATATTAGGTAATAACATAATTAAACCATGTAAACAATGGAAAAAAATGGAGAAAGTGCTTTAAATTTAATTTCTTCTTTTTAATTTATTTTTTTCCAACCACACATGGGGTTTAGGGTTTGTTTTTCTCAAGTATGTAGGTTATTATTTTTGAAGTTCTTTTAATTTTATTTGTTTTTTTTTTAATTAACATTTAGCAGGCCATTAATACGAAATGTGCTTATTACCTCTATTATATGCTTTGTATAAGAAATTTGAATTCTCAAATTCTTTCCAATTTTAAATTTTATAAATTCTGAATTCAATTTTAAATTCTTAAATGATAATTTTCTAAAAAAATTATTTAGTTCCAAAATTTATAGTACTTTAAAATTTGAACGTGCATCAATTCTATCCAAATTTATTCAAATTCGTATTGAATAAAACTTACTTTAGGATAACTATATAAACAAAATAAATAAAAACAATTATAAGAAAATAGCAACTTATTAAATTATAAGAAATTAAATGAGAGAACCTATATACTTTAGAATAACAATTCCTAAACTCTACACCTTATGGATTAAAAAAAAAAATTAAAAAGAAGAAATTAATTTTAAAATAGCCGAGAAGAAATTAATCAAATTTTTAATACGCGTGTTGAACAAATAAATTACTAACAAATTTTAATATAAGATTGTTAAATTCTAAGACAAATAATTAGTCAATGTTCAAAACAGCAAAGGAATTAATCTGTGACCGTCGAAAGTAATTTTCAAAGACTATTATTGAATAAAAATTTATTAGGTAGAAATGTGAAATTTTTTAAATGTAAAATTTGATCTCAAATTTTATCATTTGTTTTTACAAATTCAAAATGTCACTTATCATGCATAGAAGTTAGACACTTATCAATAATAAAAAAATACCACTTGTCAACATATAAAATCTTCACTTATCAAACAATAAATCATCTACCATTGAAAATATATATAAACGCATTCAACTTTCATCACATAATTGAGAAATGATGTTAACTTTAATTTCTAATAATTTCTTCCTTTTTAACTAGGGAACATATTAACACATATAAGGTTATTCTAACAATTGATTACAACCTCTTTTGTTATGCCAAATATTATACAAGAAGGGAAAAAATATACGCCAAATATTGGTTTGGTTACAAAATTTGATCAATTATTTAGATCCAAATTTCAGATTTGTTACATAATCATTAAAATAATATGAGGTGGTCACAATTGTATAATACAAAGTATGTCCAAAAATAAAAATAAATAATAGAAAAACAAGAAGAGATTTATCCCATTATTTTATATTAAGGGCTAATTTCTAATACACATTCAGATAAATTCACTTGGTGCAATAATCGCCAAAGACTAAAACAAAAATTCCTAAAAAACCCATATCATTAATCAAGTTATTATTATATAATTAATAACATTTTTAATTTCAACGTTTCCTTAAACAAAAGCTGCCACGCCTCTGCAATCAATCAGCTGCAATAGAAATGAAACTCTCTCTTTTATACATGTCTTCAACACCCTTGCAACACTTGTAATCAGCAACTACTTATGGAATTATCCATAAGCATCATAGCACTGCCCCTTTTTTTTTAGTGTTTCCTTGCTGCAAAAGCGGAAATGTATTCGACTTGACTTCTTATATTTCTTTTTAGAGTAGTTAAAATATTCTCTATGTGCGTAACGTTTTCGGAAAATTCTAAAAATATCGATGACGTTTAATTTAATTTAATTTTATCCCCAACGTTTTATTGGTTTCAATTATATCCTTAACGTTGTAACAAAAAAAATTATACCCTAATGTTATTGTTGTATACACATGACCCTTTATTTCAAAATTTATTTTCAGTTTTTAGTTTCTATTTTCTTTTTATTATCTTTATTTTATTTAACTCAATTTTCTTTCAAATTAAGAAAAAATCATTTCTAAAATTTTGAAAAAAAAATCAAATTTCCAAAAAGAAAATGCTGGTTCTTTTATTCAAGAATTTTGTTTGCATACCAAAATCAGCAACAAAAATTAGTCAACATAAATATATATATATATATATGTGTGTGTGTGTGTGTACTGGCTGATTTTAGGGATTTTTTTTTAAATAAATAAAAAATATGAAATTTACGTAAATAGGCACGCTCACAAGAATTTTCTGTTTTAAGCACTTTTTATTTATTTCGGGTTCTGCAGTCCCGAAATTGACTAAACACATATTTTGAGACTGTAGAGCCCGGAAATGACCCAAAATAAATTTTTAACCAATTTCGAGACTGCAGAGCCCGAAAATGGCATAATATTTCTCTCTAAGCACACAAGCATTATGGGAAAATTTTCTAATATAAAATAAAATAAAACTTTTTTTCCAAAAACAAATTAACAAGACATTAAATATAGAAATCCAACTTTTTTTGGAAGCTGCCCATGTTCGCTTCATTAATTGGCTAATTTCATGATTTTCCTTTTTTTTAGCCACTAAATTCTCGATTTTAGCCACTTAAAGTGGCGACCTTTGTGATTTTAGCCAGGTAAAGTGGCGAACTTCATGGAAACTTATGCCATTTGGATCCTATGAAAAAGGTGTGGACCAGTTTTACAATAACAATATTATTTCCTAATCAATTGGGACACATGAAAATCATCTCCTAACCAAACATATGATGAAAATTTAACGAACCTATATTCAACACTAATAAGAAAAAAAGTCATGATTTTCCTGCAAACAATTTCACATGTTTCATGGTCCATGCATTACATTTCCCAATTTAAGGCATGAACCATGAAAAATGTGGAATGTGTGAAATTATTTGCAGGGAAATCATGACTTTTTTTATAAGTGGTTGAATATAGGTTCATTAGATTTTTATTGTATGGTTTGGTTAGGAGATGATTTTCATGTGTCCCAATTGGTTAGGAAATAATATTGTTATTGTAAAACTGGTCCACACTTTTTTCATAGGACCCAAACGATATAAGTTTACATGAAGTTCGCCACTTTAAATCGCTAAAATCAGGAAATTCGCCACTTTAAATGGCTAAAAAAAGAAAAACCATAAAATTAGCCAATTAATGAGGCGAACATGGACAGTTTCCAAAAAAAATTGAATTTCTGTATTTCATTATTAATTTATTTTTGGAAATAAAGTTTTTTTTTTAATTTTATATTAGAAAATTTTTCCAAGCATTATATCCTAATCAAACCACATATAATACTTCTCTGAGCTACAAAAATTTAGTAAATATAGTATATCATATTTATTATTCATTAAATACAATGTAAAAAAAAAATTCACTAAAGAGAGAATATCTATTGACAAATAATTGTTATTAAAGTTTTGAACTAACTTATTTGGATAAATATGTTTAGCCAAATAATTATAAAACATATAAGTCATTTTTCACATAAAAAATACTTCATTTGATTAATTAACAAATAACATAGATATTAAAATTGGAAATATGGTCTTCTTTCATTGCCCTTGGCAATAAGATTCATGAATAATGTACATAATAAAAAAAAAATGAATAATGTACATAAAAGATTGAAAAGAATTTTTCTCATTAGATACTATGTATTTATTTTTATTTTGTCAAAAGAAAAAGAAACAAACAATAGCACCTCAAAACAGTAGGGTGCAATGGTGCACATTATCCTAAATTAAAGACGAAAGTGGAAAAGGGAGAAAAAACTACTCTGTATAATTCAATTGATTCTTTACCACCCGTCTCGCTAATAAGTATGCTACTCTATTAACTATTTTTTGAAAGAGAATAATTTTCGCATTCCAATACCAACGAATAACCTCAAAAATCTTTGAAAGAAGATCTCGGTTGACATCACTACTTGAGGGATCCAGTAAGCGAGTAGCTAAAAAAGCCTCCAAGCAATCAGTTTTACAAATAATATCCTTAAAGCCACACTCCCCGGCCAAATGTAAACTTCTTCAAATAGCAAATAATTCAGTCCTCAGAACACTGAAAATAAGAATTAAGCTATCATAATTTTTGATTCAATTTCCTAAAACATCTCTAAGAACACAACCAAACTATGTATTTATTTATTTATGTTCATACATATTATTGTGTAAAAATAATTATAACAATTTATGGTGTTAAAAATTTTATTACATATATATGATACATTACTTATATGTTATAAGTTTTTGGAGAATAAATCAATAGTTGAAGGAACAATGGTTGAGTGCTAATTTGAAGGAAATTTGGTGTTAAGATACAGTAGATGATTCTCTATTTGGTGAATTTTTTTTTATATTGTATTTGATGGACAATAAATATGGATATACTGTGTTTACTAAATTTTTGTACCCAGAGAAATATTATGTGTGATTTGATTAGGATGTAATGCTTGTGTGCTAGAAATATTATGTCATTTTTGGGCTCTGCATTCTCGGAATACATCTTTGGTCAATTTCAGGATCATAGAGTTCGGAATAAATAAAGAGTGCCTAAATATGTAACTTCATGCTTATTTTTGATATAATTGATATTTATTTTTAAAAAATTTTTAATTTTAGTGGTTGATTTTGATATGCAAATTTTTTTTTAATAGGATAACCAATTTTATTTTACCAAAAGCTGTCTTCTTCTCTCCCCGTTCCTCTTCCTCGCAAACACAGTAAACGCTAGGTCAAAAAAAGTTAACAGTAAACGCCAACTCCTCTTTAATCACCGTCATCAATTCTCACACCCACCACCATTCTCGTCATCTTCACTTCATCTTCATCATCGCCGTTAGCGTCCCCGGCGGCTTCCATTAACGGTGTTGACGTTTCTCCTCTCCTTCGCTATTTTCGCTTTCTCATATTATATTGCCCATTGTTGTTTAACTTGATTGCTCAATTTCAAAAATCTTTCAATAGTCAATACTACGCTTTCATTTGCTCTCGGAATATTTTGCACGGGGCAGTACACTAATCTATGATGCACAGACACGGACACGGACACGGGACACGACACGGGACACGGCGACACACCAAATTTAAAAAGTTGCTAGACACGGGGACACGAATATGTAAAATTATATATTCATTAATATTAAATATATAGCTAGTATAGTCTGCAATTTTTCCTAAATTTATATATTGGAATTTAAAATATAAACTCCTAAACTAGTATATAATATCATCAATATGCACTTCTTCCTAAGAGTTTTGTACATCACATGTACACAAAAAAATTATCCAAAGCCATACTATTTCTCCATCAAGTTTAGTTGATATCCTCGTCATTAGAAAAAGTGACTCTTTCCAATTCCGCTTCATCAAGAGAAAGGTGAGCAACTTCAAGGACACCGTTTTCTTCATCAATTGGTGAAAAATCATCTCCAGCAATGTCCCACATCATAGTTTCGCCTTCATTGTAT
>JASCZI010211573.1:19405-35150 GCA_036250425.1 Stylosanthes scabra
TAATGAATGATTCTTGTGAGTTTGGTGACTGAGCTTCTTCGTTTGCTGCAACAAGAAGAGGCTGCGTTGGGGAAGAGCTTGGTTCCTCGTTGCTACCACCCATCGAAGAAGAAGAAGAACAAGAAGAAGAAGAAGATTCTCTCGAGAATAATTCAGATAACTTAAAAACTGAATGAGTCACACTCAGCTGTGTTTTCGCATGTTTTTGTTGTGTTTCAATCCCAACAACTCAGTTCTGAATGTTGTGTCTGGAACACTCGTCATTGTCTATGAAAATTGAAAACCTCTTTTAACTTACTCAAAATAATTCTAAAAACCTTTTACATTGTATTTCCAATTTTCTGTTAGAATGGTTCAAGTTAAGTTTTACTAGGCCTCTTCTTAGGATATTCTCTTATTCTTTCATCATGATCCTTTCCTAATTCTTAATATTATTATTATTATTATTATCATTATATTGATTAATGATTATATTAAAATTTGGTTAAGAAATGCAAAATCCATGTGCTATGAAAGACCAAACTAATCTGTCTTTGCAATTTATTCCTCAACATCACGTTATTTGAATCTGTATAAATCCAAACCGACTATTATTAACAAATTGAGATCTAATATTGTTTATTGCCACAATACACCACTACTTTGTTAACCATCCATCATTATTATTAGATCAACTTCTGTTCAATTTGATTCTCTTTAATCTTCCAACATCTTTAATCATTCATGACTATCATCAGCTTCTTTCATCTCTTCAATATAGGAATTTTTATTTCATCTTTTTAAAATGTACTCTTCATAGTAGGATTTAGATGAATGAAACTATTAAATCAACTTAGTAAAATCAAATGTAAATTACTAAAAAAAAAAAAAAAAACTTTTACAGTTTCCATCCTGAAAAGTTCAGTATATTACATAGCTTGAGATAACAAAGTAATGGCAATATATTTGTGCATAGAACAAGAAAGTATTCATTTAATTTCATTCTCTTTCTCTACAGCCAACAGTTTTGTTTCCATATCAGGTGTTAAATACAGATACACAAAATGACTTTGGGAAAAAATACAATACACAGAAAAGAACTTGAAAGTTGAAGCAGACTATAAATATCAAACAAGCTGCTAAAATTGCCATACTAAAAACTGAACTAAAATCTTACCAGAACTAATTTCTTAAGTCCACAAATACAATAGCAGCGTGTATGGATCATGTTTTTGTGAACCGAGTTTTGGCTTAAGGGATACTAGAGTTTAACCTTACTCATCCCATTAGTTTGAAGTGTGCAACGTATGTAAAAAAATATGCTTAAGTTGTTGTCACTGAAATTTGGAAGCTGAACTTTCCTCATCCCACTGGCTCTTCGGTATCTCCCCACAATCTGCAATGACCACCTTCTTTCTGGGTTTTCCGCTATACGTTCCAGCTCCCCCTTCAATCGCAAACACATTATCCATGCCTTGAATAACCTTTCCAAAGACAACATGCTCACCATCCAACCTGCAAAGTTTGCATGTAAATTGTCATATCTAGTTGTGAATTACAATGAGCATATATTTGGCCATTCAAAGAACAAATTTGAACTCGGTATTTCTCTACATGCAAGATTGTCATAAACTCAATCCAACTGCATTTGACCCCCAACTCTAAACAAAATGAAACTTCTCGTTTTGGTATCTGTGAAGGGTTTAGGGGTTTTTTGGAGCTTGAGTCTATAAATTGTCCATATCAAGCACCATCAGATGTAACTTACCAATAGGCCTTCACTGTGGTAATAAAAAACTGGGAGCCATTTGAATCAGGTCCTGAATTTGCCATAGCAACAACACCTGCAACAATGGAATAAATAAACTTTAACCGAAACAACTCAAACATGCACCAAAGAAACAAAGGAAACATAACTGCTGTTTTTGGAAAAATTAGTAAAGTGAAATACTGGCATCCAAGCAGATAATGCTACACACCAGCATGAGAGTTTTTTATTTTGAAATTCTCATCAGGGAAGGTGCCACCATAAATAGATTCAGTTCCTTTGCCATCACGATGAACAATGTCTCCACCCTGAATCACAAAACCAGATATTATCCGATGAAGTGGTGTTCCTTTGTAATGAAGTTTTACGCCACTAGAACTCTTGCCTTTTTCCCCTACACCGTCAGGAACCATCCGCATCAGTGAATACACGAAATTGGGGCTAACTAATAATCAAACAAAGAAGATATTATAAATACCTGTGCACAAAGCTCTGAAATTTTCTGCGAGCAGGAAATTTTCAATTATTAAAAAGTTTAGAATAGAATTATGAATAGTATAAAAATGACCGTATGTAAAAGGCATACAAATCGAACTAAGGTAGCTTCAATGGGAAGATTTAAGTTTGAATTAAAAGAAATGAACTAAGTTTAGATACCCTGAATAATGGATGATCCTATTAAGCAGGCTCACCCTTGACTTCCATGTTGCACACTAATCACTAATAATTCAAATAAAAGATCAACAACTTACCAACAGTTTTTGGTACAACATGGCCATATAATCCAATCACGATCCTACCTACAGAAGTAGTTCTGTAATTGTTAATAGAAAACAATAAAGTGCATGCGCACACACAGATATATATATGTATATGAAGCAAGCCAAATTGGTTAAAATAAAAGCAATTGGTGAAATTTCTAAAAAATTCCTTGACTACCTAAACGCTGTTTATCAATATCAATATCCAAGAAAACCCTGTGTGTAATTTCAGGCTCCTCTTCTAATATCACCTCATCCTACATCAGAAAAGGCATAAGTTTATCACTGAATGAACCAATAAGCAATACAGATGGAAAAAAGGGTGAGAAATAGCCTTCTTCGTGCAGTCAGTTACTTGGACTAAAAGTTCCGTTATAAATTATAAAGACAATAGAGATGAAAAAATAAGCAGAAAAAAAACTTACAAATGATCTACTCATCAACTTTCAATCATATTATGCAGAATAGCGGTGTGCAAAAACTTTTAAAAGTTACTCATGTGGGAAAACCCAATTTATCTTTTGAATGGTGTACTTAGCAAATAAGCCAACTAGATAGGATTTATCACCACACAAAAGAAGTATAAACATACTGACCACATTATTCTAAAATCTAGCATCTACAAACACTGGAAACAGGGAATGCCCACAATAAGCTAGGGAGAAAGAAGGTTGCAATGGTATATGTAGTATAACAATCGCATGTTGACTTCGGCAAATAACTTTGACACAAGACATGAATAAAAGGTTACAGAAAACTCTAGCTGAAATTATTGCCCTGAGGCTAAAATTTTTTCCATATCATATTTTCATCACACCATATCACTGTCTTGCTATTTTATATACATCAAGTTGTCCACACACCCTCCAGACCTAGTAACATTATCTTCATCACTTCAATCATATTTCTACTAAATGCATAGCCTCCTACAAGCACAAAATGATATCTCAATTTGGATCCCAGAGATATACCATCACAAAATAAGAGAGGGAATCAAGAAGCTAACACGCTATCTGTCCAACCTATCTACATTCATAATTCAGGTAATAAAACACATGCACCCCTCCCAAAGAACAATAAAGAAAGGGAAGGCATTGCAGGGTCATTCTATCAGAGAGTTAAGCCAAAACTCGAAGAAACCCCATGAAAAAGATAGCAATAAAGAATCAGAAAGCAAACATGTTGCGCCAAAACCGGTCCACTACACAAATCAGATCCACGATGCGAATGTAGCATAAAGTAGAAAAGGGGGGTTAAAGGGCAAACCTGTTTAGAGCCATAGAGGGAGAAAATGATGAAGATTGAAAGAGCAAGGTATAAAAGGACGAATCTTGGCTGAACGAGCAAAGAGATTACTCTACCCATTGCTTCCTTCAATAACCTTGTTCGCTCAGACACATCCAATCAAAGAAAAATCGAAACTTTGCGACCATCCACGGCATATAGCTTAATGGGGATGTATCCGAATCACTTAATCCTCAAAATTTGGGGCAATTGTTTCTGTGGCAAGTTGGTGAAGCTGAAGGTTCAAGGTGGTTCAAGGTTCCCGAACAGCTCGTATTTGGCCTCCTCCTTCCACATTCACTACTCTAATTAATTAAATAAAATTTTTTATATTCTATTTTATTTTATTAATAATATATTTAAAATTAGATTAGATAAAAATTAAAATGATATATATGTTACAATTAAACAAAAATCACAAGTTTTATTCTTGGTTTGTCACAATGTTAAATAGGTTACACTTAAATTAAAAATTTATACATTTGATTCTTGGTTTAAATTAATTTTTAAGAATGAATTTCAAGTTTTCAACATAAATATATCTATATGATAAAAAAAAAATTATTTTTTTGGTAAACAATCGGGCTAAAGCCCATTTAGTTTTTTATTTTTTTGGTGTCTATTTTATTTTTGTTTGACTATAGTGTTTTTTTTTCTTTATTTTTTGGACTGACCATATTGACTTGATCCTTCAGCCTACTTATGGGTCATAAATTAAGAAGTTTCAACCTTTTGGGTTTGTTGAGAATAATTAGATTTGAGTCTATGAGTTTGTGTGCTCAATATAAGTGAAGTGGACTGATTTTCCTGACCAAAAAAAAAAGTGGACTGGTTTTGTAAACTCTTTTATTGATGGGAATAGTTCATACTTTGACAAGATAAGGAAAAAAAATCATTTGTCCAAAAAAAAGAGGAAAAGAATTCATCAATTCAATTCTTATTTAGTAAATTACATATTTATTTGCTAAACAAAAAAAAATTACATATTTATTTTTACACAAAAAAATTACATATTTATTTCTCGGTGGAAAAATAATTGGGAAAACTAATTCATAAACCTAATTATAGGTTTAATTTCTATATAGATAAAATTTTAAATTTTTTATATTTTTAAAAATAACATTTATAATTTAATTTTTGGGAAATTCTACTATGAAGACATTTAAGTGTCTTTCAGTAAAAATTTTGACATATTTAAAAATTTATCTCTCTCATAATGATAGCATTAATTACACATCAGATTTTAATAGCACAAATCAATGATTAAGATTTTCTATCTTCACTAGAAGACATTTTAATATCTTCATCATATATAATATATTATATATACATATTATATATAGGGTGCAACCATGATGTCACAATTGTACATTATTATTTTCATAAGTTTAGCTAATGTATGTAACATTATTTAAGATTTTTTAAATATTTTAATCAAAATAAATGTACTAAAATTGAAATTAAAATATATTTTTTTGGTGTCTTGAAATTAAAATATTTAATTATTTAATTTCTCTTACTTTTAATTTGATTTATTTCTCAACGAATGCGACACTGATGAAGCAAAATTCAAAATTTTAAACACACCAGCACAATATTCATAAAGAAATACATGCACAATTTCGCACCCTTAAAAAAAGTCGGCTTGTTTGATTGTGGTAGATATAGACATATAGCTAATTAATCTATAATTAATGAATCCATGAGAAAATTCTTGTAATGGGGCCAACAGGCTAACATACACAAGGAAATTTTGTAATGCAAGTTGCAGAAGAAAATGAATGGTGGCTATTCGAACTCGCAATAGCTACTTGGAACTTGGAAGGCTCTCACTTCACATCAACACTAATTAATTTGATCAGATCTAAACTTAATCTTATTTTATGCAATGTTAATACTTAAATTAAAGTGTGATATATAGAAAGTGAAGTGGTGAGGGTGAGAAGTGATCAAAATATATAGGCGCAGCATCTTATCAAAATGGAAAAAAGAAACAATTGAGGGCTGCTATTAGATGGAATCTAATAATGTGGTCAATGTCAATGTTTATCACATGCCGTACATACCAGCTCATCTTCTTGTCTTTTACTCACCATACCACCCACATACACCTGTTTTCCTCTTTTATAATTCTGCACTGCAACACCTCTCTCTAAAATTAACCATTTTCTAATTTATTTGTCCTTAATAAATAATAGAACAAATAAATTAAAAAAGTTTTCAGGTATATCGATCTCGGTATATCTATAATCTGCAATCGTTAATTTTAATTTATATATATTTTATATTTTTTTTAATTAAAATTAACGATTATAGATTATAGATATACCGACAGATGAAAACGGTATGTTACTGTAAAATTTGTCCATAAAGACGCCACTTTATATATAATAAAACTTGGACTAACTTCCTCTTTTAATATAAGCCATAACATATAAGTAGTACACATATATATACATGTACTATTGATTATGAAATTACACAGCTTTTCCAACTCGGATATATGAATGAGTCAAACCACCACCCTCGCCGTCTAATTAAATTTTCTACTTCCTGCTGATGCTAATTAAATAAAATCAAGTTGCTCTAAAATTATTAATTATTTAAAAAAAATTAATACTTTAATCATTTTTAAATTAAGGGAGTGATATTCACAAATAATAAAAGTTATAAATTCAAAATGATTAACACATTTTTTTTCTAGAATAATTTATAACTTCAGAGATTTTTTTTAATTAAATCACATAAGACACTTTTAGAAGTAACCTACACCTAATGATGCATGCCTTTTTGCATGCAACTTGCATTGTGAAGTAGATCAATCATATTACATACCTAAGATGATTACTTTCGAGAATAATAGATAACTATTATATATAATAATAATAATATCTAGGACTATATCATTCATTTTCATACTTCCTATAAAAAAATATATAATAACATTCAAACATGGAAACTAAGCCGAAAGTATATAAAACACGTTTAATATATGTAAATGCATAACAATTAAAGATTTTGAATTTTATTGCAATGATTATTTATTTTTTTAAATAACAACCCATACAAACAATCGACCAGCAAAAGAATTCTATACTCTTTGAAGATGCGAATCCGGAAAAGGCAAGGGCTAAATATACAATTGGTAGAAAAAAATAAAAAATATAAATACAAAAAATATGTTGGTTACCTAAAAGAGTATTTCTACGTGAGTATTATAATTTATTTTTTTTTCAAACACTTAACTAATTAACTATATTTTTATTTGGTTAGTTAAAAAAAATTAAATACATGAATAAAATGTATGTGCTAGACAAATGATGATTAATATAAATAAAAAACTTTTTACTACTTTTTTCCTATATAACATATCCGTACGAAATTTTATTTGTTCTGCATTTATAATTTTTTTTTTACTACTCTTATATTATGCACATTTCTCGGTATAACAAATAAGATATACCTAAGTTGGATTACGTATACAAACTACGTATACGTATACGTTCAAAATTGATAGAAATAGACTTTTTATTTTTATTCTTCCGTGCATATATCAAGAACAAAAAGACTAAAAAAATGTTTGTTCATACGTACAATTTTTGGTGTGGTAGTTAGTGTTAATCAAAATATAAATTAAATAAAATTTGAAATTTGAAAAAAAAAAAGACAACACGTGATTCAAAAACAAAGAAGGCATGGAGGTAGAAGACAATGAGTGTAGGGTAGGGCCTTAATTTGGCGTTCACGGTAGCAGACGAGAAACGTGCACTTCTTTGGTGGGATTCCTTTTATTTTCTCTTGTTTTTAGGGAAGAACGTAACGCTCAGCTAAGAGTTATATCAATCACAACAAATTGAATTCCCTGTCCCCAATCTTCAAAATCACTGTGCAAATTAAAACACCATGGTACACGTCTCTCTTGCTAATTGTAATTCTTTTTATTAGAAGGATGTATGTGTGGTGGAGATGCCTAGCTGCTGCTATAGCTACTGTTGGAAGCGAAATGGTGCCAATATTTTGCTGACTCATTGTTGTATGGACAGTACTTTTCATGTTTTGGAACTTATCTATTGTTTATTCCAATATTTCTTTTTAGTTTTTAAAAATATTCTTATTATTACTAATGAAATTAGAGCTATTTTTATTCGATTTTAAAAATTTTAGAGCTAATATTGCTAATTTAGTAGAACAAGTTAAAGACGAGGATGAGAATGTACGTAATTCAAACGTGTATAGACATGATTATGACACATTCATATTTCACAATTATAAGACATCTATCTTATCAACTACATGAACTAATAATAACTACTCGTTTCCAAGATGATAACAAACCTTTTTTTTTAATAAATAATACTAAATATATCATTATACACGTCTGTATACATTATTTAGTAATATAAAAAAATGTAAATATTAGCATAGAAAAATATAAATTTTTGTACTAATTATTCATTTTTCATATACATATTTAAATTCACTAAAATATGTATGAATTTAATTTTAAGAAATTAATATTATAAATTATTTTGAATAATTGTTTATTATATTTATTTGTTAGACAACTATTTATATATTAATAAAAAAATTAATTACTTATACTGATATAACAATATATAAATAAATAGTTACATAAAATTTTTTTATCGTATGGTATATTAAAATTATTTATAAACTATATCCTTGAAAGAGGTTTGAGAGTTTGTATACATAATAAATAGATTAGCATGCTCCCAAATAGGAGACCTTATTTTCATTAGAAAAGAAAAATGATCGTGTATTGGACTATTGGCAATAAGTAGTTTCATTTTAGAATATTTGGTAAGCAATTTAGGATATACCTAAGCTGAGCTAATTTATTCTCGATCAACAACTACTGAAATGCGGGACAGTATGGGCAGTTATGGAGAAGGACAAGCGTAAATAATTGGAGTATATGAAAGAGATTTGAACATAACAAGTCTATAATAAATAAGTAATAACGAAAAGCAGAAATAATTTTCAGTGATGGAATCATGGAAACCTACGGTATGTATGTATGGCCATTTACCATAGATGTACGTATGTAATTATGTATACATACATCAAGTGGAGGAAAAGGGTGTTAGGCCCCACAAGCCACAAGGTCGCCGAGTGCGGCTCCCCCGTTATATAATGTACGTACGGTTAAATGCAATAGAAATATCCATATTGAAGCATTTCTCTTTCAAAATGGTACCACGGCCTCAAAGTCGGCGGGCCCCACCCTAAACCCTCTAAAGAAACAATTAACAAATTCAGTGTACTCAAATACATACTCCCCCAAGTTGCGCAACTTACCACTAATTTAATCCACGGTTGGCGTCAACTTTTTTACCGAGTGGCCAGTCTCAAACCGTCAAAACGTGTTAATAATACACACCTATAAGATAACCGGTGCACGGTACACTTTTGTGTCCAAACCCAAACCCAAAACCAAAATAAAGAAAGAAAATCATCAAACCAGAAATCGCGTTTTCACTTTTCTTTTCTTTAATTTTGTTTCTAATACGATTAGAATGGGAAGCTCCTCCCTCTCGTCGGCGGGATCCCCTGTTTCCACTGCCAGCAAGTGGCTGGGTTTCGTCGCTGCCGTCTGGATCCAGTGTATCTCCGGCAATAACTACACCTTCTCCAACTACTCCGACGCACTCAAGTCCCTCATGCACCTCACTCAGGTCGAGCTCAACTCCCTCTCCGTCGCCAAAGACATCGGAAAGGCATTCGGCCTCGTCGCCGGCCTCGCCTCCGACCGCCTCCCCACCTGGTCCATCCTCCTCATTGGCTCCCTCGAAGGCCTCGTCGCCTACGGCGTCCAGTGGCTCGTCGTCAGCCAGAAAATCCAACCCCTTCCTTACTGGCAGGTACATACCAGTTTGTTACAATAACAGAATTTGTTAGTTATGACTTGTAACCGCTCTAACAAATTAGTAAGTAGGAATTTAATCTTATTACAGTTTCAGTAACTGCGAATTACAACTGCAGATGTGTGTTTTTCTCTGCATGGGAGGGAACAGCACCACGTGGATGAACACTGCGGTGCTCGTTACCTGCATTCGCAACTTCCGGAGGAACCGTGGTCCAGTCTCCGGCATTCTCAAGGGCTATGTAGGCCTCAGCACTGCCATCTTCACCACCCTCTGCTCCGCTCTCTTTTCCGACGACCCTGCTGCCTTCCTCCTCATGCTCGCTCTTCTGCCCCTCGCAGTCTGCGTCTCTGGCATCTTCTTCCTCCGTGAAGTTCCGCCGGAGAATTCAACCGCCGCCGCCGATACCAAAGAGGCAAAGTACTTCGGCGTAATCAACGCCGTGGCCGTCGTCGTCGCAGTTTACCTCTTGGTCTACGGGTTCATCCCGAACCCTGGTACCTTGTTCTCTCGCGTGTTCACCGGAGTTTTGCTCGTTTTGCTGGCGGCGCCGTTAGCCATTCCGATTCACGCTTACTTCTCAGAGAGGTTGTTGAAACCGGTTCTGGACATCGAGGGTCAGAACAGTCAGGGGGTGAACGAGCCTCTGCTTCAGAACGACAACAAAGAGGAGGAAGCGGCGGTGGTGGCGGCTGTGGCGGCAGAAGAGGAGACGGCGGTGGTGATTCTAGAGAAGATAAGGCCGATGATTGGGGAGGAGCACACTATATCGGAGGTGCTAAGGAGCGTTGATTTTTGGATACTATTTGTGTCGTTTCTGTGTGGGGTTGGAACAGGAATGGCGGTTCAGAATAATATGGGTCAAATCGGTTTGGCTCTCGGGTACACCGACGTTTCCATCTTTGTTTCTTTGACCAGCATTTGGGGCTTCTTTGGAAGAATCGTTTCGGGTTCGGTTTCGGAGCACTTCATCAGGTATCTTTCGCGTAATATTCTCTGTATCTCCATGGTCATTTTTGTCAATTCCAATTATTCCATTAAACAATACACACTTTTACTCTGCTTTACGTTATTAAAATATCTGGAAATCTATGATGATACTTTGATCCCAAGTATGAAGTAACCCATCATATACGGTTAATTACTTAATTTTCAATCACTTTCTGATGCGTATATTTGATTTGATTTTAGTATTGAATTGTTGTAATAAGATAAGATATGTGGGATCAGCCCTTTGTTTGGCTTAGAAATCTTTTTGGGTTCCACTGCAAGGTGTTTCTAAATATCTCATTTTAGAGAGTTTGACATAACTTTTTTGGAAGGTATGAAAATTAGGTGAAAAGTTGTTTTCAACATTTTATGGGAGGCAGTTTTGAATAATTGAAACCTAAATACCTACTCTACCCAACGAACCTCATTCTAGTGAGATTCATGGAGTCTACTAAACTAACTAGATATGTTCCTTTTGGATTCTCACAGGAAGGCAGCAACTCCTAGACTTCTTTGGAATGCAGCATCTCAGATTCTGATGGCTGTGGGTTACATACTTCTGGCCATGGCTATGCCTGGTTCTCTCTACATTGGGTCAACTGTAGTTGGCATATGCTATGGAGTGAGAATGGCCATTACAGTTCCAGCAGCCTCTGAGCTATTTGGGCTCAAATACTATGGTCTCATATACAACATTCTCATCCTCAACCTTCCACTTGGCTCTTTCCTCTTTTCGGGTCTGCTTGCCGGAATTCTCTACGATATGGAGGCCACCACCACCGCCGGAGGAGGTAACACCTGTGTGGGAGGCCACTGTTATAGGCTAGTCTTTATAGTCATGACTGCAGCATGTGTAGTTGGGTTTTTCTTGGACATATGGATGTCATTCAGAACCAAGCATGTTTACAAGAAGATTTCCATGAGCAGAAAGTCCAAGAAATCCTCATCAGCCACATCAAGTAGCTAATGATTAAGTGTACAACATGCTTTGATATCAGTGGTAAGGGATTGATGAGAATTTTTCTCTGTGATATCCCATTTCCACATAGTTAACTCATTGTTTTTGGTTACAAATAAGGAGGGCTATTTGTTCAACTCCATTATGAAGAAGCATATAAGCATTCCATTCCCTTGATAAGATTAGCTGATTAGGGATATAATTCATTTGGTTCAATTTTAAGAGAACATCAAGATTGTGCGGCTTGTTTGATAGATAAATGTTGTGCTTGTTTTATTAGTTCTGTAAAATGTGAGCGAGTATGGTGTAGTACTGTATTGTTAGTTGTTATTGTCATATCCTTTTGCCATTCAGTGTAATCATTGGAACTGTAAGTTCGTTTAAGAGTACTGATATACCCTAAACATGATCTTAGCTATCCTCCTAATTTCTAAACAAGGTAAATAGAAGAAAGGACGATTTAGAAATATATATTATTCTTTGTCAAAATTTCTTTGACAGTGTCTTGAAATTGAATCAAAGAGGCAGCAGTCAGAATTATTGTCAGAAGGAAATGAGAAAAATATCATCATTAAAAATAATGGTGTAGAGGTGATATAAATGTGAAGGAACAGAGTGCAATGATGCAGAGCAGAGGCTTGAACGAAGGGATATAAGACAAGCCATCACGAGACCATAGTTTTCTTGCTTTAAGGTAAAGATATAAGAACCTCAAGTTTTGCTTTATGAGGGATCTCTCTGATTCACGTCACTTTCATATTTTGTGTGTTGGCCATTACTGAATCAATGTCATTTATTAATCTACTAGTGTGTGTGGAAACAATATAAAACTCTGCTCTGCAATTCAGCATGTGCTAATACACAGGTTCATTAATCCCGTGGTCCCTATGACCGATTATAAGAGGTGCTTCAGTGCTTGTGTGTCTCCACTCTGTAATTCATAATTCATATCCAACGCTCCATTTCAATTAACTTTTGGTTGTGGTATTATCTTTGTTATAATTCAATATTTGTAAAAGTGACATTGACGATTGATCACCGTTCACAATGGACCACGGTGGTGGTGGATGTTGCAATTCTTTCCTAGAAAGTTGATAAAACTTAAAATAACGTTTTCATAGACAAATTCTCTTAGCCAGTAAAAGATGTGTAGATTAAACAAGCTACGTCATGAAATGGACAAAACACAAGTCAGCTTTCAGCTAAGATCTTTCAAATCCAAGAAAAGGATGTCATCCAAATATAAAGCCCGTTTATTGGAACAGAAAGCCCGTTTATAATGTGACTAGAAGCCCATTCTTAAGACCAGAACCAAGGTTGTTGTTTTATATTCTAGAGGCTAATGATTCCATGAAATAAAACAATAACGTAAGTACTTAGCCATTCTCAAGCCTATAGCATTAGTCCAAGACACCAAAAAAAAGAAAGAATTTGTGGGATTTTGATTGCAAGAGACAATATGGATTGGAAGCATACTTCACTTAAAAGGCAAAGTTTGGAGATGTATTTCAAAGTTCACTTCATGTGACTTTGCTTGCGTGACTTTGATTATCCCACGTTGTGCCCCATACTTGAAGCATGGGCTTTATTAATATTTACATGGACAGGGAAACACTCCAACCCTTAAAACTCTGCACAATGTGCCATTAAGTGGAAATGCACACCCCTATATACATATGGTCCAAATAAGCAAAGTGCGCATGCTAATCATATTCTTCTTATTGGTGATGATTCTCATGTGACATTCATCACCAGCACTGATTCATATTAATTTAATGAACATTCTTGTTTTCCATCTCATTACTGTATTATTATATGTCTGTATAGTATATCATAACAGAATATTAATGAGTAAATTATTTATTTCATTTGGAGTTTTATGAAGTTGTGTAACATCAACCTAACACACAGTCCTTATCTGTAAATCACTCAACTACTTTCACCCAAAAAAAGTTATGAAACCTTTCTTCATCTGGTAGTAGGTCACCTATAAACACAAGTGACCATATAGTCTAAAATAATATACAAACCAGCTTATTGTACATGTTTTTATTACTACAATTTAAATAATGCTCGCAATTAGCAAACACCATTTTGAAGTTGTTGGACAGTCTTATTCATTCATTCTTTAAGATAAATATCCTCCATTAATCAACTCTTTAGTCTATCTTTATGAAATTAGTAATCAAATTCAAACTGTATCATCATAAATTCAAATCAAACATAATACAATGATGCTATAGCAATAACCTACTATAAGTTATAACATAATTGGCGTTTTATTAACAAGAGTCACATGAACCTCTCCTTCACCACCTTCAATCAACATGTGAATTCAAGCATAGTAGAGGGTACACTGTACTGTTCCCCTTGTGATTCAAATATCACACCTCAGAATTTTTTGTCGCCTTTATTTCTTTTTTACCTAAGACTCTAGTATATAATATGCTTAGACACTTCCTTATAATTCCTTCCACTGTCAAAAAAAGATTTTTCATTCATCATTATCATTCTACAGGTTCAAACATGCAGGACATTATTCCACTAGTCTTAATCCTTTTAGTCCTCTTCATAGGGACTTGTTTGGTCTCTCCTTTACATGGTTCTTTCTTATTCCTACTTCCTCCTTTTAAACTTGATTTCTATAAGTACATTTTCTAATTTCTAATTGCTTTTTGTGTTGCAGATGGACCCATGTATGATTCCACTGCTTACACCGAGGTACAATATATATATATATATACTTATATAGTAATAAACTCGATATCAGTGAAGAACTGATATTTTCATAAAGCTAGAATATATGTTATCTGTTTTTGGCAGTGCAAAGAGGAACCTGAGAAGCCACTTTACAATGGTGGAGTTTTTGAGAGTCAGCCACAATCTGATGGGGGAGTTCAACATGCCATTGCCTTCTATGTAGTTGATGGTCCTTCATTCATCCTCCATAACCTTACACAAGACACTATCTACTCTTTCTCCAGTTCGGTTATGCTCTTTCTTCTACACACTCTTTCATATCATAGAATTCATAACAAAAAAATCATTAATGGGGAACATAAAAAGGTTTTCCGTTGCCGGGACTTGAACCCGGGTCTCTCGGGTGAGAGCCGAGTATCCTAACCAACTAGACTACAACGGATTGCTGCTGTTATGTTTAAACCACTTATTATATCTGCTGAATATGATGCCTAATTGTACCTTGTTCTTAAAAACTATAGCTTGGGTGAGAATAGAAGGTTCAAGTTCAGGTTTAATAAGAGCAAGCTTGCAAACAGAAAATGAGACTTATGATTGCATAGGGACAGTTTTGGCTAAGCGTGGATGCTGGTCATTTCTTAAAGGTGGATTTCTTCTCAATTGGCCTTCTACTTCATCTATGCTCCTCTTTCAGGTACCTTAGTTGTGTTGCCTTTTCAGCATTATTAGTTAATGGAGCTGTCCAAAAATTAGCACTATTAATAATGTACTTTATAATGTTGCAGAACACTGATGGTAAAGATATCAATATAGAGTTAGCTAGCCCATCACTGCAGCCATTTACTAAGCAGCAATGGAGATTCAATCAAGAGTACCTAATCAACACTGTTAGTACTTGTAGTTCTAAGATTTCACCATAACATCATGCAGCATGTTTTCTATCAAATAGGCACATCACATTCAAAAATAACTTACACAAGTATGTTATTATAAATATTTTATTCTTGTCTAATTCAACATCCTAAACGTATTTTATTTGTTCCAAATTTGATAGCATCGAAAGCAAGCCGTAACGGTTCATGTGTCGGATAGCAATGGGAAGAGAATGCAAGGAGCTACCATCACTATAGAGCAGATCTCCAAAGACTTCCCTTTTGGATCTGCAATAGCCAAGACCATTCTTGGCAACATGGCCTATCAGGTTTTTTAACATTCTCCTCATCATGTACATTAAACTATAAAAATTAGTTACATTCAATTGGTAGTTAGTTCATGCCCTTTTGAATTGTTCTGCACAGAATTGGTTTGTGAAACGATTCAATGCTGCAGTATTTGAAAATGAGCTAAAATGGTATGCCACAGAACCTGATCAAGGCAAGGTCAATTACACAATTTCAGATCAAATGCTACAATTTGTTAG
>JASCZI010211573.1:35252-52733 GCA_036250425.1 Stylosanthes scabra
AGGAACTCAATTACAGGCCGCCGTCGATTCAAGAATTCAAAGTCTTATGAACCAATACAGAGAAGAATTCATACACTGGGATGTCAGCAATGAAATGCTTCACTTTGATTTCTATGAGAAAAGGCTTGGACCTAATGCCACATTTCATTTCTTTGAAACTGCACATAAATCTGATCCATTAGCAACCCTGTTCATGAATGACTTCAATGTGGTGGAAACCTGCAGTGATGTGAACTCAACTGTTGACACATATATCTCAAGGCTCAGAGAATTGCAACAAAATGGTGTGTTCATGGATGGAATTGGCCTAGAGAGTCACTTCACAGTTCCAAATCTTCCCCTTATGAGAGCCATCATAGACAAGTTGGCAACACTCAACCTTCCCATTTGGCTAACTGAGGTTGATATTAGCAAGACACTTGGTAAACAAACTCAGGTAACTTTTCTCTACACTTGATAAACACCCTTGTTGGTAGCAGCATTATTTTCTTGATTTAATTGAATTTGTTTGCTGCCATATTTAGGCTATTTATTTGGAACAAGTGCTGAGGGAAGGGTTCTCTCATCCATCAGTGAATGGGATTATGCTATGGACTGCACTGCATCCACAAGGATGCTACCAAATGTGCCTCACAGACAATGATTTCAGAAACCTTCCATCAGGTGATGTTGTGGACAAACTTCTTCAAGAGTGGCAAACTGCTCATGCAGAAGGAGTGACAGATGAACATGGTTCTTACAGCATTTTTGGATTCTTAGGAGAATATAGAGTCACTGCCACATATGGCAACAAAACTGCAGATACAAATTTCTCTCTCTGTGGAGGTAGAGAAACCAAACATGTTACTATTAGACTTTGATCCAGTTTCAAATCATGTAGCAGGTTAATCTAACAGGATATAATCTTCATAGATCATAGATGCATGCAGTTATTTATATGATATACATGTCAAAATTCTACTAGTAAATTCTCTTGCACCGGTTAATTATTAAATTTTTTTTTTCTTACTTGGCCATCCCACATGGTGTGTGGCATAAAAGTTTAGGTGGACAGGAAATGTTTATGTAACTTTAGTATCAATTTTTATACCATGCTCTGATTATAACAAAGGTGGGCCCTTCTTACTTTGCGGGTAATATTACTTGTACCTATAATTTAATATGAGATATGAACTGCAGTTAAATTGAAGTCTATAATTAATCTAACATATGAATCAGCACAAAATTTTATACATTGAATGCACATGTAAGATCTTTTATTCTTTTTTAGCTATTACCTTTCCAAAACACATGCATAGTTGCAACGATTGTGAAAGTTACAAATCAGTAGCTTAAAGTAAGACTAAAATTAACCAAGAGTAAAATTAAAGTTTCATTGTAACTGAAGACGAATTGCTTCAAGTTTTTTTTAGCAGAAGAAATGGCTTCTACAAAAACGATACAAGTATGATAAGATTATGAAGAACATGAGTAACGACAAACACAACTAAAAATTCCCATTAGTCAAAGCAAAAGATTTCTCAGTTCATACTACAAAATGTTATATTATTAGTATTAAAATCACAATGTAGCTTGTGGTAGGTCCCCTAAACTGCAGCAATTGGACAAGATTATCCATGTCTTTGAAAATTGTTCAAGAGTAGGAACATGAACTAGACTTACGGCACAAATTTGAAGCACTTTAAATTAGATCTAGGATCTTCTTGCTAACTTTAGTTGTGGTTCTCGATGAAGAAAAAAAATAAGATTTAATGGGATTTATATTTTATACACTATGCAAAATATGAAGAATAAACATAAATGAATCAAAATAATCTCTCAAATTTTGTATAGAAATTCAAGACCCCACCAAATGCATCTCAAATCCTTTTTGGACCAAATTAAAGTAGGCACAAGACAAAAGCTGAGGCATACTGCTTGTGCTAGAGGCAAAGTTTAGGGGTTAGACCCTCATACAGACACAAACCAAATCTCTTAAATTAAATCAGATGGTTCACATCACAGAAATCTTTCTTTATCTCTTGCTAATGACATAATAATTGAGTAAACATTTAAATAATGATTACTAATTAGTAATTATACATGTGAAACCAACAAAGCCAGCCCAAAATTGCGTACAACATGTTAGCTTTTTTGAGTACCCCAACAATCATAGAACCTCAAAAAGCTCTCCCCCCATTGCAGAGAGATAAACACTCCCAACATTAATATTAAAAAAGAAAAAAGCACTTTAACGTGAAACATGGATTTTTTTTTTATCTTGAGGGGGAGAATATTGAGGTGAGTCGTTTACAATACAGGAAGAATCTCTGCCAGCTTTAGTTGCAAAGAGCCAAAATCCATCGAGCCCACCATTAAAAACCAAGAAATATCTCTAAGAACCATTTACATGTTAACAAACCAAAGTCCATGATAATGTTGCAACTTGCAATAGCAGCTAAAACCTAAAGGAAATAATATGATAGCATAAGAAAAAAGCTAGAAGAACATAGAAATGAAGAGGAAAATGTGCTACTTCTAGGTGAGTCTCCCATGGCTAAACCAGCTAAATATGAACCATCTGCAAGCATGGCCTCGCTGGACCCCGAACCAGAACCTGAACCAGTAACTGCTGATGAATAACCGAGTCCAGGGTCAACACCAACACCAACACCAGAATCAGTGTATGCAAAACCTGCACCTTGTTCAGATCCTGTTGATCCGGTTCCAATTCCAGTTCCAGTTCCTGTTCCGGTTCCAATCCCAGTTCCTGAAGCCATAGGTGTTGTTGGTGTCATGGGGATTGTTGTGCCTGTGCCTGTGCCTGTCCCCATTGTTGGTGGTGTTGAAGTCATTGGTGTTGTGTCCCTTGAAGATTTCTGACTGCAACCTCACAAACGAAACATTCAACATTATAATTAGTACAATTATTGGTTAATTAGAATATTTGGTTATGTGCTACATGGTTATTGGAAAGATTAGAGACAAGAATTGTGGAACTTTTGACCAACAGATAATGTTATTTTATAGAGGCTGTAATAAAGGCAATTATGAATGATTCCAGAAGCACCAACCGTCATTAATACTCACAAGACACTAGACACTAACCCTAACAAACAATCACTTTATGTAATTTACAAACATACATATTACATAACCATTAAAAAGCTCGCCTTTCACTCTCTAATAATTTAGTCATTTCCATCAAATACATATAAATAATGTCTCCTCATTTGTAATTATCATTTTCATGAGGTTAATAAAACAATAAACAATGTAATGCAATCAACAAAGAATAAAGAGACAGATTCTTTGATTTTGTTTACCTTGGAGAGGATGGACAAAAAGTGACCGTATAATCAGCACCTGTACACGTAAAAGTACTCGTAGCATCATCGTATGCGTAGCTATACGAGCGAGGGCAAGCAGATTTGAACATCTCCGAGTAAATAGAAGGCCTGCAAGTGGAAGGTGAACCATACGCGCCACTGCAACAGTACTCAGGGCTCCCAAAAGCCTCACACGCGCTCTTACACGCGTTTCCATCCAACGCTTTAAGCTCCGAAGGGCATTGTTGGTTCAGATCCGAAGTGCAACCCGTCGACGCGCACTGACCCGACCCGCCACTTCCTTCAACTATCATCGGAAGGTTGTAACCGTCCACCAGGCTCACGTCATAGAAGTCCTGCCCGCCGGTGCCAAGGGTGAACTCCGCCAGGGTGGCGGGAGGGGCTGCGCCGGCGCCATTGCACTCCATTTGGCCGGAGCCGCAGTCGCCGGTGAGGCATGAACCGGAGCCGGATCCGTCGAAGTTGCAGCCAGTTCTGCCCCAGAAGCGACCGGACCAACCCGTGGGAGCTTGGAAGGTTCTGGAAGTGGCCTTTGGAAGCTCGAAACCGGTGCTGTCGAGAGGTGGGCTACCGGCATTTGCGAGAATGCCGGGCCAGACGGTGTAGTCGCACCTGTTGACGAATGTGAAGGTAGCAGCGAGAACAGTACCTGAAGAAAGAAGAAGAGTTAGGAGTTTGAAGTTGTAAAGAGAAGAAAGAAGTGAGAAAGGTTGGTTTTTGAGTGTGTTAGTTACCTTGTTGGGGTGTGAATGTGAGGCATAGGAGGAGAATGATAGTGCGGTAGGAAGGAGAGAAGAGATCCATAGGTGGGTATGCTGAAAGTTTGGTTCTTTTGCTGCGTTTTGTGAGCTAGCTAAGCTCGGTGGTGTGCATGGAGTGGAAGAATGCAGGGCTTGAGAGTGAGCCCTGTGGATGGAAATGGATAGTGAGTGAGTTGTTTAGGGATGGGTCATGTGTCCTTTATCTTGGTTACTTACATAAATTATTAAATTCAATTCAATTATTTATATATTAGGAGCCCTGACATTAATTTACTTTAATTACCAACCACATTATTACTTGGATGGACCACTCTCAAAAATAAAAAACAAAAAATAAGAATTAAAACATTCCATGGATACTACGCATATTAATTTATATATTTTAACACTGCTCTTTCTTTAAATACCCTCCTCACTAGAACCATTAAAACATGCTAAGTGTGTTCTGCAAGGATGATGAATCGTGTTGTGTCTTTAGAATTTAGATCCTTTAAATGCTTGTATTATTATTCCCAACCAACGTATTCAATAAAAAGATTTACTAATTGATTCAATCATGCAGATTTCTGACAACGACTATCAATATATCATTATTCATTCACATGAACTCGTTAAATAATAAACTAGGGACTACATGGTCTTATGTCTAATTGAAGGAGAAAGTGGGACCCATATGGCCACGTAAGATGAGATGAAGCATTAATGTGCAACGTGTATAGTGCTTGATGGCAGAAGGTGACAGTGTGGCAGAGCACTGCAATTATGTGATGAGAGAAGAGAACACACAAAACGGAAAAAGCATTGGATTCCACTTACCTTCTCTTCTTTTTATGCCAGCTGAGACCATCCTAACCCCTAAATTTTGACTTCCATTCTTTCAAATCAAAATTACACTATTTTTTTTTGCTAGGGTTCCTACTTTCCCATATTTCACTCTTGCCCCAAATCCAATACCAAAATGTGTTTTAATCAACTAATCCCATTACAAATTACAATATGAAGATTATTTTACAAAACCTCGTAGTTTTTACTTTTTAGAGAAACACTCTCATGTATTTTGGGTACGATTTTGACTATAATTAAGACAACAAAATGTTTTGACCCTAGAACATCATCATTTTCAAGACACAAACAACAAGTGGAAAAATCCAAAAAACCTCACGCAAATCCTTAATTTTTTATTAAGGGATACAAAATACAAATACAAGTGGAAGATAATTCAGTATAGTATTCAATTTCTCTAAACAAAAAGAAGTGGGGTTTTGAATTGTGCATTTTTTCCCTATAGTAATAGGAAATTAACAACTTGCATAGTAGAATCATAATGAAGTTTTTAAAAAACGCTAGAATATAAGGCTGTTAAGTAGTGTCATATCTCGGACACAGAATAATGAATTTATGGCCCATTTTTTTCACTGAAAAGAAACACAAGTAGGGCAATTACAAAAAAAAGTCAGGAAATAGTTTTAAGGGTTTTTCATGTTCATGATCTTAAAAAGAACCCCCACTTTGTTCTGTTAACTTTTTTCTCAGAGAATATTATCGTGCAAGTAAAAAATAACGGTGTGTTTTGTATTAGTGGATTGAAGCATCTTGTGAAGAACAATGTGGAAGCTTGCAAACTATTAGTTAGACGTTATAACAGGGTCTACTAAAGTACCTAAAATTATCATGGAAGGCCAGCCATGGGCGAGATAAGTTTGGTTAAATTGGAATACGCCATATAATACAATGATGTAAGATCCATGAGCATTATTATCCTGTATAACGATAATAAGATTTGTTATTGTGATAACAGAATGATGTTTCTTCTTAGATATGAAAGGGCGACGATTTGGTCATACAACCTTTAGCATAGATGAAGGAAGCTAGAAAGGAGTAAGAAACAAGTGATTCTTTAAAAATTGCACATAATTAGCGATGCAATGGAATAGTTATAAGAATATGATAAAGTGAGCGTGAAATGTTATAGGAATAGGAGGTTATCAAGTCCTGATGTTGTCACTATGACAGTATGTATTATGTAACCCTTTTGGAATGAATGAATTTGGAGAACAAAATATTTAGTCAATTAACATAATGTAGCAAGTAAACCTTTATTCTAATTTTCATAATATATTTAATCTTAAGCTCATTATTGCACAAGTTTAAAGAAATACTAACTCTTGATAATTGATTTTTTTTAACAAGAAAATTATAAAATATCATTGACCTGAAAACAATTTTAGTTTTTTTTCTTTTTTGTATTGAAAATAATTTTAGTTATTGCATGAGTTTAGTTTTAATATATTCTCTCCACAAGGTTTTTTTGGGGACAATTCAACAAAAGTTGTATATTTTTTGACTAATTCTATAAAGTTGTTTTTGGACACAATAAAAGCTTTTTTTTTAAGTCACCCCTCTCTGATCCATTATATATAAATAAATTGGGCCATGTTTTTCAACCAAAGAATGGGCCTATGTAAAAATGCAAAATAATAGGCAACATTTTAAGACTATCAACACCGTCATAAAAAAAGGCTATCAACAAGTGATGGAAACTTGTAACAATTCTGTCAAAAAAAAAAAAGAACTTGAATTAGGACAATTGCATTATGTCCAAAAAAAAAAATGACAATTGCATTCCCTTCAAGTGTTTCTATCATAGCAGCTGGGGCGTAGCCCAGATGGTGAGGTTTCCTCACTAAGTGCTGCATCAACACTGAAGACAGGGGTTCGAACCCCTCTGAGCGCCTCATGAAGACAAAAAGATGTGTGTAATGCATGGGTTATATACACTAATGCCTAGGATTGGGGGATGTCCAATCCATAAAGTGTGGCATATGTCCAAAAAAAATCCATAAACACTTTTATTTACACAGCACTTTGTTGTAGTTATATCAAGTCTGAACTGAAGTACCATATTGCCTCTCATAACTTGCAAAATCTGACTCCAGAGTTGTATTACTTCCGAAACTCTTGAAGCCCCTCATGATCAAAATCAAAATAGAGGAGGATATTGCAATGTTAACATGAAAGAAAAGATATGACCTAAAAGAAAAAAATTAAAAGAAATTTACAATGTTTCCTATATCATATCCTCCAAGTCTTGCGTCATTCAGTGGAATCAGCACCAGCCATTTGATACTTTAATGTGGAGAAGAAAAGAAAAAAGTGCAAAGAGGGAGACAGCATGAAGATTGAAGAGCTCTTAACAGTTGGTACAATTAAGATTGAGGCTAGGTTTTTGGTAGTCACTATCTGCCTGAATTGTCCATGCAAAAGGGAAGTCATAAGGCATGTAAACAAGGGCAGAACAGGAAAAACGCCACCGCGATGGCCACAACATAAGCTACAATACTCTGTGATGGGGTCGGACCTGAGAATGAAGAACTGCCAGAGCGTGGCGTTGATAAGTACATCATAGTTTTGTTTACCAGAGGAAGCGGCGCGCCATCTTTTCTTGCTCCGAGCACCTTCTGGCTGTTCAAGTCCAAAAAATGACTCTTAGAACACCATAAATTCTTGAACTGATATATTCAAATAGCTATGGATGCAATGTCAATTTAGAATGCACTACTGCTACTGACTACACTACCTACCTAGAAGAAGACAAGTCCAAAATATGTTAAATCTTGAGAGTGCATACACTTTTGTTTCCACTACGTGAATCATGAGAATCCAAACACCACAAAAGTTTTAGGAGGCATGCCAACTTTTAAGCATATGGAATTATGAATAATAACTTGTTTGTTTTTGTCCACTAAGATATGTAAAGAGACTTAGAGACTTCAGTTTATCCACATTAGCTCAGAGATCAAATTATAAATTTATAATTCTAAAAAAAAAAGCCTACTAATTTGAAACTTTGCAAAGCAATACTAACTTGTTTCAACATTACTCCAACTATTCATTGTTAAAAGAAGAAGACCTTGATTGCTATACAAGAGGTTTTCATTATCATTCAACTATTCTGTATTTTCAATTATTCTGTATTTTATATACTTTTCAAGACATTGCATGCAAATATCAAAAGAATGATTCGAATATTACCAAATACCAATTATCAGTATATGCTGATTAATTTAGTACATTGGAGAACATAGCACCAAGAAAAAAGCTCAGCCAACCAATCAATAAATGGCCCCTCAACTTTAGACCATAAAACATGAAATCAATTATCTACTACATGGACAACGAAACATTGCATCCAACTTGGAAGAAACTTCCACGCGAATCATGCACCAAAAAAAGAATATAACTATATAGAATAATATGGTCAAAAGGGTAATTTACTAATTTCCCATGAGAAAAAATACCTGGTGTAAGGCAAAGGGCAGAAAATGATTAAGTAATTAGCTCCAGCACAGGTGTAAGTGCTAGTTTTGTCATCATACGCGTAGCTATAGGCGCGTGGGCAAGCATGTTTGAAGTAAAGAGAGTAAACAGAAGGGCCACACGTGTCAGGCGTAGAGTAACCCTCACTGCAACAATACCGTGGGTCCCCAAACGCCTCACACGCGCTTCTGCACGCGACCCCACCACTCCGACTTCCATTCCCACGCGCCACCTTCAGATCCGAAGGACAACCGCCGTTCAAGTCCACCAGGCACCCGGTGGCGCTGCACCCTCCTCGACTCCCTCCCTTCGCAACGATCAGCATCGGAAGGTTGTAACCGTCCACCAGGCTCACGTCATAGAAGTCAAGCCCGTCAGCTCCGTTCAGAGTGAACTCCGCCAGTGTTGCCGGCGGCTTTGCTCCACCGCCGCCGCACTCCACCTTTCCGGAGCCGCAGTCGGCAGTGACGCACGAGAATTTTCCGTCGGAGTCTTGGTCGCAGAGTGTCCTCGCCCAAATCCGACCCGACCAGGACCTCGGGATGGTGATTGTCTTGGATCTTCCGGCGTTGAGGAGGAAGCCGGTGGTCGGTAGCGGCGGCGAGTTGGCTCCGGAGAGAAGCCCCGGCCATATTTGGTGGCGGCACTTGTTAATAATCCTGAAAGAAGCTGATTCTACCTCTGCAAAAATAGAAAGGACGAATTTTGAAGTAAAGAAGCTGCGAAAAGATAGGTTTTTTGAAATCTTTAGGGTTGAGTTTTTTAGTATTGTTACCTGAGAAGAAAGAGAATGCAAAGAAGACGATGATAGTGAGAAAGAGGAGAAGGCGACGACCCATTGGTATTTGGGATGGATGGAAGATTGGGTTAACACCAAAGATTAAAGCTTTGGTTTGATCAGATCAAAGAACTTCACTTTATTTTCTTTGCGTAATTGTGAATCAAGTTGAGTGGTGTTTGCGTTCTTCTTTTATTTTTGCTTTGCTTTTCTTTTTTTGCTTGCTTCTGTAATTTTCTGGTTTCTGTTTGCTGACTCACTTCACTGTTACTTAGCTCAGTTAGCTCCAATAAATATACTCTTTACCGCCAAAAAAAAAAAAACTAATTTCCTTTTATTCTTTTTGATTTTGCTAACCTTTTCCTTAAGTAACCACTTAACACTAGCCACAGGTTCTACTATTTATAGCCCATTTTCCAATTTTTCTTTATTTTCCTTCTAATAGCATTAGAAGCTAGTACTTTTAGAAAGAAATTAGATTTGCTTTGATAAACATGGGACCCCATGCCATTGAGTGTTCATGGTTCCAAGATTGCAAATATGATACGAAGTGCAGAAAGAATGCAATAATGCATAGGTAAATATTAATCTCAGCAAGGTAGAATTTTTTGGAGAACACATGGTTGTCTAATTCTGCTAAATGGACTAGAAAAAATGTTTACTGCTCTGATTTCCATAAAGACCTTAACCAAGTTAAACGTCTAGGCCCTTTTATAGTCATGAAAGCAATGGCGTTCTTGTCATCTTTAAGAGCATTAACAGCCTTTGCAAACTCAAAGTCATCCAACTCCTCCAATTTCTGCAATTCCTCCAAGCAATTCTTATACACTGTTGCATTGCCTGCATTATTTCTCTGCTTGGCTTTGCACTTGGCTGCTGTGAAAACTTCATACAACGTGTTCTCTATGGTTTCACCAATTCTGCAGTGCCCTCTTTTCTTGGGAGTTGATTCACTTGGGTTGACAAATTTGTTCTTCTTGATTCTCAGGTCGTTGATCCGGATTATCGAATCAGAATCAAGCGTGCCTTCGATTACTTGCGTTGGAAGGTTACATGGTTCTGAAGACCGGACTGTTTCCGTGTAGCTATTTCCTTCTTCTGCTGTAGCTATTGCTCCACTTGGAAAATGGGCTTTAGAAACGCCTCTTTCCCCTGCAATTAATAACAAGCCATAACTTGTTATTCAATTTCACAAACACCATACATAAATTGAGTCATGGTTTTACCTTCAAATATGATTGCCATCTGTTTATACAAAGGGAAGCTCTTGCGCCGAAAAGGTCTAGCTTCACATCTTACCTAAAAGTAGCACACAAATCATAGCACCAAATTTTGATTCATAAACATACATATGTCTAGAAGATACTTGGTTAGTTAGTTAGTTAGTAGTTACCATAATATAATTGTCCCAAACTTTATCATCAGCTACAACCATGTGCCTAGTTTCATCCCAGCCAAATTCCTTGTGACTAAGAAGTGTTTTGACAACACCATAATCTTTCTTCATAACGTTATAGCGATTCTTGATTTGATTCTCTTCTAAGTTCAAGCAAAACTTCTTGTTGAAATCCCATGTGACAGCCTTGATCACTTCATTCTTGAATTCATTGTAAGCTGTTCTTCCATTCTTGTGCTGCTCTATGAGGAGTTCTACCAAGTATGCATCGCGAGTCGGAGTCCATTCCGCCTTCGGTCGGCTCAGAAATCCATCTTGTCCGGCTGACATTTTTGTCTGGGATTGGAGGTTTAGAAGTTTACAATTTTTTAGAACATTATTTTAAAGCCTCCAATCATTTCCTCCTGTGTTTTTGTGGCATAGTCAAGGAACCTTGATACATCACAAAAAGACAAGTTCAAAATCACATATATCATTATGCAGTGAGATTAGATTCAAATTTCAACTCAGAGGCTCAAAGATCATATGTATAATTCAAAAGCAAACGTGAATGTGGTTTATGTAATGAATGATTAATCACTAGCTGGCTAGTAAGTACCTGACACAAATCAATTCTTGTACTGTGTTGTCTTGGTGTTTGATTGTAGCAAGAATGGAACCTCAACAACACTCTAACTCCAAAAGCACATAATAATGCTATGCTATGACAACAAGAGAAACCTTTCAAGACCAAAATAACAGAATCGATGCAATGTTCAGCTGCATAATAACCAACTTATATATACTGACATCTGTCTGCTTCTGGTTTGACCCTTTTTGCCACGTGTAATGCCAGCAAACCAAATTAGATACGGGCTTTCATAGTGGGCTTGATCTTTGATTGGCCCAACATGGGGATTTAGGCTAAAAGTTGTGCCAAACAATTATCTAGGCCTAGAATTTTCTCAATATATACTACAAAAAAAAAAAAGTGGTAGCACCACACCAGTGAATGTAATTAATGTGAAAAGAGTCATAAGTGTGTACACTACAAGTGATGATTTGAAAGAAGAATATGATAAATAAAGAAGGTGAAAATGAAACGGAATATTTGGTTGGATCTTGAGAGTGCAAAAGAAGGGAGTAAAGTGATGCAAAAAGGTTTATGTGAAAATGATAGGATTCTTTTGGTGACAGGGGAAGGCCCCAGCATGGAGGCAATAAAGATGAGACTCCTTATGATGGTGTTTGTGGAGAAATCATAACATCAAAAGCACTTAGACATTTGCATCTTTGCAAAATAATTAAGGTTGACTAAAGTTGCATCAGCAAGTGCTAATTGATGCAAATACTAAGTACTCCCCCACACCCAAACCCACTCCTCATCAACTTACATCACATTAACTAAGTCAATGCAGGTTTTGGGCTGTCCCATGCCTGAGTCCTTGCCTACCCAAAAGCCTAAAGTTCCAAGACCCACATAAATATCACACCAAGAAAGGAGATATTGAGTAGTTATTTCCTATTATAATCTCTTTTATCCTTTTTAATCATTAAAGAATACAGTCCTAACACCCAATTTTATTTTGAGTAGTTTTATGTTTCATAGTATTTCCTATTATTCATAGTTTTTAGCTTTGACAATCAATTTTGAACAGCATGCATGTTATTTGGTGGATGATTATTGTATGATCACATTATTGCCACACTAATATACAATCAAACTGATGAGTTGTTAGCATCAATAGTATTAATTCTTTAAAACTTTTAACCGAATTCATATCAGAAAGAATCATGGGGTCTTTATAGGTTTGACTAGTTCATTCTCAAGATCTCTCTAGGAGTTTCACATACACTTTCATCACTAACTAAATTAAACAGCATAGCATGCTGCCAACTTTAGCAGGCAAAATGGATATCCATGTTGTTTCTTGATTCCGACAGATACAACACAAGCATGCAGCTTAAAACTTGAAAAATCTTGCTTGTCTCTCAAAAACTAGAAATATATCATTCCATTGAAATCAAAACAATCCAACTTTTCTTTTTCATCCATGGTCCCCTACCTTAATTAAGGACAGTGATATGACTCAAGAAAAAAAAAAACACCATGTTGAAACTAGCATGCCTTATCATAAAGTCCATTTGGGTCCAGAGTTAGAGCCATTCAACAATCACCTCTGTTGGTTAATTAATTAGCTTCAAACAAAAACTGAATTTTGTTGTTTTCCAATTAATTAATTAATTAAGGCCTTATTGTTCATATGATTGGCTCTGTCGTAAACATGAAGCAAGCTATTTGATTTTATAAAATATTTTAAGTGCTGTACAACAAATAAACACTGTTCTTGGAAATTGGCTATGTATGTAAAAACTAAAAACTAGTCATAATAAGTAGTGATAAGAAGTAATAATTGATTCAGAAAATGGGGAATTTGGTGTTAGCATGAACATCATTTTGCTTCGGAATTGGTTAAAAACGTGCACAACACACTGAATGTGGCTAATTATGCAGACTCCCACGTTAACCCACCACTTCACCTGACAATCAAGCTCTACAAATTTATACACTTGTCATATATATATAAATACTAACACTAATCAGCAATCAGCAAAGTGCAAACTATTATAGGGTGTTTGATTATGGATGATGATGGTAGGGATTTAATTTCATTAGAACAAATATAAACTAAAAATAGAAGCCACAAGCACACAACAGAATGTAGAAATGGAGATGAAGGTGGTCAAGGAGACAGAAGCTACAGAGAATGTTTCTGGTCCCAGTTACTATAGAAAATTATTATGACCAACATTGTTCATGAATATGTTTTGCTGTACCAATACAAATTTTGCTTCTTTTGTGGATATTCAAACTCATGCTCAACTCTATTATTTCAAATTAATTTAATTTAATTTAATTTAATGTTAATTATTTATATTTTAATTTGGTTATAGTATGATCAAGACCACGCACTACTACGACTACAACTAGCACTAGCTAGGTAAAAATGATGCTGTTATTAAGATTGATAAAAAAGACAAACTCATCATGGTTTACCATCATGAGCAGAAGGAGAATAATCAGTGATCTCTTTAGCCAACTCACTCAAATTCTTTTTTAAAAAGGACAATTTTGAAGGCTGGTAAAGTGGTGATAGAATGGTAACTTTTTTCTTGCTGTGCTGATTGGACCACAGTCAGAAAATTTCAGGACTATGAAATTGAAAACGAGGGGTGAAAGATAATGCATCATTTTTATTTTTATTTTTTTTACTTCACCTACTATTGGAAATGTGCTGTAAAACTCAACCAAAGTTTTGGCTCTATTTATTTGTTTTATTAGCAAGCTGAGGGAGAAAAAAAACATAAAAAGAAAAAGTGGCACTGTAAAAAAAATGAAAATGAATAATAAAATAATAGAGATAGGATGGGGAAAAAACAAAGAGAATCTATAGGATTATATGAGAGAAAAATAAATAGAATATTTGTTGTTTCAAGGAGAAGACACTAGAGAATATTAAGAATACCAAGGAAAATCATGATAAATATTTAAAATTAGGGAGGTGCATGTGGGCAAGGGCACATGATCTAACAATTCTACCAATGTTTTGTCTATGTATTTGTCCTAGTTACTTCATTAAATGGATTTATTTTATTTTGGTATTGAAATGCAAATGGGAATAATAAGGGGAAGGTGAGTTTGAATTGGGATAACATATGAGAATGGGAATTTGTTGGGCATGTGATAAAAGCAGCTTTGTTGGGGTTGCAAAGAGAGACCACGCCCCTTTGGGTGCAATCATGTGGTCTACTATCTTATTATTATTATTTCCCTCTTCACTCCTTCAATCTCTAATTTAATCCTTTTCTATTTGTCCTCTCCAACGCTTTTATTTACCTTCTTCTTCATCAATCAATATCATTTAATATGTGCCGTGTTATATCTTCTGTTATCCACATGCCAACACCATAATTATACACAACCAAATATGTCAAGCTATCTAGTTATAAGTTTGTTGAAGCTAGATTCAACTTTGGCAAATGCAAAAGCGAGGATTCAAATTGGTCAAGCTTAGCTACCTCGAGTCTTGAAGAATCAAGGACAAAAACTACTATATAGTCTTATTAATTCAGGTCTATAAAATACTATATTAATTAACTTATACCGACTCTGGAATGTTGCAGTAGCTATATTAAAGAATGGCAAATTGTGGGAAATACAAATACATATAAGATTTTGATTTGGTTTGGTTAATTAAGAGTAGTAAGAGAGTTATGATGATGATTAAGCTTGGGAAGCGAGAAACCCACTCGTGCGGACAAGCCAATCACGCTCCCTAAAATATACTTACTATATCTAATTTTATTTTTTAAACTCACATTTCAAGTAATAATATAAATTAAATATGTTTATACTTATATACTAATAGCACTGACGCTAACCAAACCAAGACGTGAGCATTAAGGTATAGTAATAAGAACAAAAGTTGTAATTACCATAAAGCTGCTCTATAACCAAGGGATTTCATCGAATGCCACCAAGCTAGTACTACCTTTCTATCTTAAATAACATTAAATTACACAGATATAGATATAGATATATATAGAAGAAATTTTTTAGCAGGTGAAAATATTTAGTATTCTTGTAAAATTTTAAGTATTATTTTTAAAATAAAAGAAACATGAATATATATTAAAAATAATTATAATTATATATTAAATTTTTTTTATAATTTTTAAAATATTACTAAATATTTCTATTAACGTAGACAAAATTATAAATTGAACAACAAGTTTCAAATAGAACAAGTTTTTATATATATAACGAACATGTTTTTATAATTAACACGAATAGATTTTAAGACATGTTTGTTTGCTTTTAAAAATATGTTCGTTCTAGTAGTAATATTATGTTCGTACACAAACAGAAATCTATATATACAATGAACATGTTTTATAGTTGACACGAACAAGTTAAAAATTTGTCCGTTTGCTTTTAAAAACCTATTCGTTATAGTAGTAAAAACATGTTCGTTTAGAACTTGATTGGAGATGTACACCAAAAAAAGGTGTACACCAAAATTAAATTGTAAATTGAATACGTAAATACGATGGTTTTTTTACTTTAGTGTTTTGGTTAAAAAAAAAAAAAAGCTTACTTCATCTTATAGTGCAACTTAAGGTTGAGCTTTTTTCTGTACCAAGGAGGCGGAGTTTTTTTCTTTCTAACACTTTTTGAGGTAATTGAACTATAAAAAAGATAAAACTTAAAATTGTCCAATAAAAAAACTCAAAATTATCATATATTATATTTTAATTTTGATATATTAATAATGTTATTTGCTATATTGACATTTATGTAAAAATATTTAAGCAAAGAATATAAAAAAAAATTGATGGCATCTACGTATATATAAGTTTTTTTAATTCAAATTTTTTATGTGAGACTTCACATGTTTGATGTTTGATCCGTGAATACATGAATATATTTGGATATATAAAAATTTAAATTTATTTACAAAAATATTTATTTTTTTAAACATCATATTATATAATTAATGTAGGTATATAACA
Organism: Stylosanthes scabra; assembly: GCA_036250425.1. Classification (NCBI taxonomy): domain Eukaryota; kingdom Viridiplantae; phylum Streptophyta; class Magnoliopsida; order Fabales; family Fabaceae; genus Stylosanthes; species Stylosanthes scabra. The sequence continues at coordinate 51,387 of JASCZI010211573.1, forward strand.
CTGTTAAAAATTAAATTTTATGAAAGTTATTATATATATAAATAAGTAAATTTTGAAGGAAAAAATAAAAAAGAGAGAGTGGATTTGACTCGATTTCCAAGAGAGGTTTGTCGAAACACAATAGAGTCTCTGTTTCTGTCTTCCTTTATATATAGACCACCATTCACACAAGTCTTTTCCAAATCTCACTCCTCATCAATCACACCAACCTCACCATACACAAAATGGCATCATCATCATCAGATAAGGTGGTGGAAACAGTGATAGCCGGCAACTACGTAGAAATGGAAAGCGAAGGAGGCAAAGGAAAAGACATGAAAAGCAAGCTATCAAGCTTGTTATGGCACGGCGGGTCAGTCTACGACGCCTGGTTCAGCTGCGCATCCAACCAGGTAGCACAAGTTCTTCTAACATTGCCATACTCCTTCTCCCAGCTGGGAATGGCCTCCGGCATAGCATTCCAGCTCCTGTACGGGCTCCTAGGCAGCTGGACTGCGTACCTGATAAGCATCCTGTACGTCGAATACAGAACGAGAAAAGAGAGAGAGAAGGTGAACTTCAGGAACCACGTGATCCAGTGGTTCGAGGTTCTTGATGGACTCCTGGGTAAGCACTGGAGGAACGTGGGTTTGGCTTTTAACTGCACGTTCCTTCTCTTTGGATCTGTTATCCAACTCATTGCTTGTGCCAGTAACATCTATTACATCAATGATAATCTTGATAAGAGAACTTGGACTTATATCTTCGGTGCTTGCTGTGCCACCACCGTCTTTATTCCTTCCTTTCACAACTACAGAATCTGGTCTTTCTTGGGCCTTGTTATGACCACTTACACTGCCTGGTATCTCACTGTTGCCTCTCTCCTTCACGGCCAGGTATACATACATACATCCTATGTATTATTACTAATTAATTATTGTTATTGTTGTTATGAATAATAATGATTAATTATTGATGGAGTAGGTGGAAGGAGTAAAGCATTCGGGTCCGACCAAGTTGGTTTTATATTTTACGGGGGCCACAAACATTCTCTACACATTCGGGGGACATGCTGTTACTGTGTAAGCCACGTCATTCCTTAATTGTTTTCTTGACTTGATGTTAAGATATGCATGATTGTTTGTTATTAAAGCTTGTAGCTAGGTAGGTAGTAGAATTGAAAGAGAATAAGTGTTGAATTGAAAGGGTGTGTTGTTTATATGTGCACCAGAGAGATAATGCACGCAATGTGGAAGCCACAGAAGTTCAAGAGCATATACTTGGTGGCAACAATATACGTGCTGACACTGACACTACCATCGGCGGCAGCAGTGTATTGGGCATTCGGAGACATGCTTCTAAATCACT
>JASCZI010211573.1:52743-93166 GCA_036250425.1 Stylosanthes scabra
AAGATCCCCATTCAGGGACATGGCTGTCATTTTGATGCTCATCCACCAGTTCATCACTTTTGGATTTGCATGCACGCCTCTATACTTTGTTTGGGAGAAGGCCATTGGAATGCACGAATGCAAAAGCCTATGCAAGCGTGCTCTTGTAAGATTGCCCGTTGTAATCCCCATCTGGTTCTTGGCCATCATCTTCCCTTTCTTTGGCCCCATCAACTCCACCGTTGGATCTCTCCTTGTCAGCTTCACCGTTTACATCATCCCTGCCCTTGCTCACATCTTCACCTTCAAATCCTCCTCTGCCCGTCAGGTATAAATAAATACATATGTATTTTATCAACGGCTAAAATTACAAAAACACCTAATTTTCGATTACTTTTAATGCTTATGTATGTTAGCTTTGTGGTCACACTCAAGCAGACCAGACCCGAAATTTTCTCCTAAACCAAACATTTTACATTATTCTTTTTTTATATCCATTAGTTTTAATAAGTTTAACTACCACCAGAATATTTAAAAAGTAAATTGTGCACACTACTCCAAACTATTTAAAGACAAGTCACATCAGAACAGTTGGTACTTAATTAATTATTTATTAATATTTTAGTTTATGGTGTATCTAAAGTGTAAAGTTATGGATTTGGAATCAACTTTTGATGCAGAATGCAGTGGAGCAACCTCCCAAGTTTATGGGAAGATGGGTTGGAACGTATGTGATTAATGTGTTTGTGGTAATATGGGTTCTGGTAGTAGGCTTTGGATTTGGAGGGTGGGCCAGCATGGTCAACTTCATTCACCAGATTGACACTTTTGGACTCTTCACCAAGTGTTACCAGTGCCCTCCACCACCCCTGCCACATCAGCTTAACGCCACCGCCACTGCAACAGCAGCTGCTCCTTCCCCTCACCACCACTCCCTTCCTCCTCTTCAACATCATGGTGGTCACTGAGTTTGTTAGTTGAACTCATGATCCCATATATGCATCAATGGTGCTTCTGCAAGTGCAATGCATAATGTTACTTACTCCTCCTTCCTAGATCATTGTTAATTAATTATAAGGGAGAAGAGATCGATGTGATGATGAATCAGAGTTGAGTCATGTCCTGCATTTATTATGTATTGGCCATCTCATAATTAAGCAAACACATAATGTATTCTTCTTTTCACTCTCATCTTCACCACTTTAATTTAATTTCCCAATCTTATAATGAGTTACATGTCATGAAAGTAATATATAAATGAAGTTTTTTTGATCAGCCAAAGTAATATATATTTAAGTATTCTCATGAAATAAAGTTATGTGATGTAACATGTAATGTAATGTAATGGCATGAAATTGAAATCCTTGGAAAAGGAAAAACAATAAAAACGAAATGGCATAGCATGGCTTTTATCATCATCATCAACAACAATGAAAGTGCAGGGTTGAAAATGATTAGAGATGAAACCAACAAAGGTATATTTAATCGAGAATCTTTTCCTTTTTCTCCATGTTTCTCAAACCTTTTTTCATTGATTCAGAGAGTAGCAATATAGTGTAAGATAGCAAACTAAAGTTGGAAATTAAAGCAATAAAGGGTGGTTGTACAACCACTGTAGCAATTGACATAACATATACAATAAATGTGTCATGCATAGAGTTAGAGTTAGGTAGGTGGGAGAATCTAATAATTATTAGGTATCTAGCTATGTATCTATCTCCATCGCTCACTCAAAAGGGTGGCTGGAAAATACAGTGACAATGCGATCTTATGATATAAATCTAAAGCAAATAGACCTTTCATGCGAGTTCTGAGAACACACAAACAGCTTTTTTTTTCTATATGTAACAGGCATGCAAGTTAAGGGAAGAAGGAAAAGTGGGAAAAGAATGAACAATTACTATAACAAAGCTTTGAGACTTTTCAGTTAAAGGAATTTCTTCTCTATCAACTTTAATCTGTTCATTTTGGCTCTTTCCTCTTCTTCTTTTTTTTTATTTTTTATTTATTTAGTATTCTCAAGTTAAAAGAGGAGAGCCATGCTATAAACTTTGGAGACATGCTTTGCTTCTTTATTTGTTTTGGCTTGGCTCCAAACTGGTTTCTCCTATTCATTCATAGTCATATTGTTATCTCTATTTGCTTTTCCTTCAATGGAAAAAGACAAGACCAACCAAACTATTCTTCTTGGGACTCGGAGTCTAATTGTATACTTGTATATATATGCAATCCAATTCCTAATTAATTATATATAAAGAAAAAACACACACACACGCACAACCTCAATATTGATATGTGTTACATATATGTGAATAAATAAGTATAACTATACACATTACTTAACTTATTTGGTGATCGATTTTGAAGTATATATAGAATATATACACAAATTAAAGAGCAGGTGTTTCCCAAGACCCAAAAAAAAAAAAGAGCAGGTGTTTGATCAATCACTTAAAACAAAATCCAAAGATATATATGTTCGACCATTGGAGCATGCCCAGAGTTACACAAAATGCTAAACATAGTTGAGTTGATGCTATTTTCATGTTGAAAAATTATTTTTCATAATTATATACTATTTGCTACAAACTTGTGTCTTGATGTACTTAAAAATCAAAAGAAAAGGAACTCTAGTTCTCATATGAGATTCAAGTTTAGTCTTTACTGGCTATTACAAGCAAAATTATTTATTGAATTAATTACAAATTAATACATTAGAAAAAGTAAATTATTTTTTTTAGTCATGGCACCAGAGTGTTTAAAGTTTAAACAATGTCATTATCAATAAAGCTATTCATTCCATAGGAACACCTAGCTATATTTAGGTTTGCATGCATTGAGGCATCATTGAGATCTATCCACTCTTCTAAGTGGGTTTCAAGGAGAATTTGCAGCCTGTTAGAGTCCAGGTGGTAGCAAGTGTTCTTAAGCAAATGAACAATGTTTTCATATGAAGGGTTTCAACCAATCCGCCGGGCTTTGTACGTCACAGCAAATGGAGAAAACTCCCATCCTCCAAATGTTTCCATCTCATCGTCTCTGTACCATCCTCCAAGCATCTTTTCAAAATGGCTATATCCCCATCATGTCCAAACTCTAAAATTATTAGATGCACACAGAGTAAATAAAAGTTTGTCGTGTTATTTGAATCACAAATTATTAATGATCATTTATAATAAGAGGAATGTTAGAGGATGATCAATTTTTAGTTGTTTTGATCATTACTTCTAACCATCAACTCTCAATACTTTTAATTTATAATTTAACGTTATACTTTACAAGACATTTTTCAATGTTAATGAGTAAATAATAATTAAAATAATTAAATTGATAGTCTTAACAAACTCATTTTGAAGTTAAATAACATAAGCTGATTAAAGAGCTCAGAACACCCGTTGTAAAGGTGTGAAACTGTGAATTGTGAAAGCTTTTTTTTTCGGTATTAGAATTGTGAAAGCTTACATATTGTTTGTTTTGGTGTTGAAACAGGGCTAAGGGCCCAAAAATCAACAGAGACTACCTACGGGCTACGGTCAACATTGTATTCAACGAAGAGACTAAGAGTGAATGGGAAATATCATGAGGCTCTCACAACAAAGAGTAAGCCCAAATTGATGGGCTTCCAAAGATACACACAACATTAAAATCGGGCAGCCCGTAACGATGCTTGCAGCTTCCAATAAAATGAAGAAAGACAAAAAATATCCGCAAATCAAATAAAAAAAATCCCAAACCATAAAACCAAATTCACGGGCAGTTCCAGGTGGGGTATACTACCAGAATTTGTTGACTCGGTCCAAACATATCGACTTGTCAGTTGTTAGTTGTTACATCACACCAAGTTTATTTCAAGAGTAAGCTAGGATCAGGTTTTTCACTTTTTTTAACTTTGGACGAACCTTTTTTTTTTCTTTCCCAGGTAGAGATTTTGATACTTAAATCAATTTTTCCTCTGTTAAAAGTTAGCAAAACCAAACATCGTTAAGAATCTTAATTTAATTTTGCCTTCAAAGTTCAAACACAAAAAAGGCCAAGCTATTTTATATTTTATAATCACAATAAATTAGTTTATATGAACTTTCAATGCAATAAAATGTAATTATTACACAAGCTATTTTAATTTTTTTTTTTAACATAGGTCAATAGCTATATAATAATTAGTAATATAATATAAAAAAGAAAAACATTTGATGTGTTTATCACTGAGATCATCAGCTAAAATTATTAGATATTAGCCTAAACCAAGGAGTTAATTGATTGGTTCATGAGATGAAAATAGATGTGCGGAAACTTTTCAAGAAACCTGCAGTGCTATATAGATTAGACTATTCAGTGAGAACTTGATAACGAAATTAGATAACATTTATGGTGTTGTTTAGTTCGACAATTCATAATTTTCAACTCAATAAACAAAACTCACTGCACAAAAATAGCATACCACTGGTGAAAGAAAGCAGAAAACTCCATTCGTCAGATTGAACAATACTGTCATCATCACTTTAACAATCCACAAATTTCAATAGTCAGATTTGAATAAAACGAAAACAACAAACTCCAAATCATTTCTCCGGTTTTCCTCCAAATCTTTTAGTACCAACTACCAACAATTATGTTTAACCAATACACACACAAAAACATGAAATTTAATACAACAAAATACACTCTTAACCAATACACACACAAAAACATGAAATTTGATACAACAAAATACACTGTTTAAGAATGCACAACACTGCACAACAAGCATAAAATTGGATTTCATCAGCCGGTACTGATCTTCTGCATTCAATTAATGCTAATAGTAGTAGCAATAGATAATGGACAATGACTAGAACAGGACCATGGTAAAAACAAATTAATTGACCGAGCAACAAAACATTTTGGTTAAAATTCATTGTTTGGGGTTTGAATGGCATCCCAGGAAACACATCAATTAAGATAGGAAGACAAATCAGCAATGCTCTTCAACATTTTCTACATGTGCATTGACACCAGATACCAGTCAATTATAGCATAAAACAATGTTTGGTAGCAACCCATTCTTCTCAGTTTTCACCACTACCATTAACTCACAAAAGAACCAACACATAACCAGATCTCACAGAAAAATTCAAGGCGAATCACCAAAACCACACATAAAAAATAATAACACTGAATCATCCATGCACCCAAAATAATTATAGAAACTAAATCACATGTTCCATAACGGCCAAAAGTAATTCCAAATCTTGTTCACCATGTCTTAACCAAGGCTCGGAAACAAGAGAGCCATACATGCAAATGATTTCACAACTTGACTCAAAAAAAAGAAAAAAAGCCCCTCCGTTTCCCGAATCTGAAGAAAACGAAACACCTAATTTGATTGTAATATTTAAAAAACAGAGTTACCAACCACATAACCTAACAGATCCATCATCAAAATAGATAAAACCCTAACATAAAAACTTCGAAATTAAAATCCAGAAACCACCCCCCAACAAAACGCAAACCATTGAAAACCCTTCTACCCATTCTCTATGCAAAACACAAAAAGTAATGAGCAGAGACATTTAAACATTATACTTTCAACTTTCAGCGAGAGCCTTGTGGGCAGTCCCTTGCAAAATGCCCAGAATCCCCACAGCTGTAGCAGCTTCCGCCACCACCGCCGCCGCCGCCTCCGCCGTACCTGCCTCCACCTCCTCCTCCTCCCTGGTTGCAATCCCTGGCCATGTGACCCATCCCACCGCAGCTGTAGCATGCGCCACCGCCACCACCTCCTCCTCCTCCGTAACCACCACCACCATATCCACCGCCACCACGTCCTCCACCGCGACCACCGCCATAGCCTCCTCCACCACCATATCCACCGCCGCCGTAGCCTCCGCCGCCACGTCCACCGCCGTAACCCCTACCACCACCACCGCCGCCGCCTCCGCCGCCACGACGGCTGCCCTGAACGTTGGCGCCATCAGGTCCAGTGACATCAACGGCCTTGGTGCGACCATCAGGGTCAGACTCTATAGCGAACTCAACGGACTCACCCTCGGCGAGGCTGCGGAACCCTTCGGATCGAATCGAAGATTGATGAACGAAGAGTTCTTCGCCGCCATCGTCGGGGGTTATGAAACCGAAACCCTTCTGGTCATTGAACCACTTGACCTTGCCGCTAACCCTACTCATTCTCTCTCACACAGACGCAGAAACGAACCCTGATTTTGATTTTGATTTTGGGAGAATAAGGGTTTCGCACAAGGCAGTGAAGCAAAACGGTGGTGTTTTATATCCACAGCTGGGTTACTGGGACCGACACGTCAGCCTGTGAAGGGTTAAAAAATTGCTCCTTGCTGTCTCAGGGCTTTATTGGGCTTTGTGGGCCCCCAATTTGCAATAAAAATGTGTGATCCAGATTTGGATTTGTTAATCGTGTGGCCGGGGATGCGGCCTATTGGGTCGTGATGCGTGCTGGGTCGTTGGATTTCTGCTTTGTACCGTCTGAAAATGTGATTGATGGCACTGGCGCCACTGCCCACTGTGCACTGGAGTGGTCAACGCTGCTTCTTCTTTTCCGAATTTGAATGGAGAATGCAGTTAAGTGTGAAATTTTCTATTTACTCTCTTCCGCTGTTTCTCACTGTTCCCCAAAATATCTTTCTCCCAAGCGCTTTAGGTTAAGACTTACTCTTATCTTCAAACTAATTTCTTTCTCAAAATTTCATTATTTTTTATTTAACAATATAATAATATTTTTATTTTAATTTAATATATTCACGCCCTAAACTATTTGACAATTGACGCAATTGGTTAATCCTTTTTTATAACCATTTATCAATTGTAAAAAATAGTTTCTTTTTTATATTTTGTTTCTTTTGAATGACTAGATGAATATAAAAGATATTTAATTGTGTGAATCTCTAAAATTGTTCTTCGCATCAAAATTAAATTTTTCCATGTATTGAAAAAATAAAAAATTATAATATATAATTAAATGCTTGCATAAAATATTTTCCGTATCAAAATTAAATTTTAAAATCAAGTTCTTCAGTGTATTGGAAATGTTAAAAATTTATCTTTACAATAACATTTAATAAGAATATATTGAAAATAATTTTTTTTTATTATCGACAAGATAAAAAATATAAGATGGAACATGTTCTGATGCTTGTATTCTTAGGAAGAAATCACTTACTATTTCATTATGTGGCAAGGAAGCATGTGTCAAACACTTGGTGATAAATTAAAAATGGTTCAATACTCAGTTATGGCGATGGATTCCACAACTCCCTCTTTTATGTGGGAGTATGGTTAACCAACCTAAAAATATTTATAATTGAAAATTCGTTTCTTTATTTTAAAAAAGTTATAATTAAAAATATTTCCCTCAACTTTTTTTGTTTTACACATTCCCCCCTTTCCTCTTTTATGCATTCTTTCGATCTCGAAGAGAAGAGAAAGCTAGGGTTCTCTCCTCCACTCAGCATCACTACCGAATGAAATTAGTATCTAGAACAATAAAAACAACATTAGGATTAGGAGTTCTTAGTTTAATAAAGCAACTTATCATAACGCTATAAATACAAAAATGAAATTTGTTTGAATCTTGAACAACCATGCACATTGTCCTTTGAACTGAAATAGATATACCATTGTAATGTAAATTATTCATTATTGGCGAAGCACCAAGATAGGATGATCATGTTTGCAAAGTGTATTTGATGAATGATTGAACATAAATTGCTACTGAACTAACAACATCACTTTCAAAAGTTTATTGCTTTATTGGGTACTTAAATACTGGGTTCTTTAGACATCGTGATGATGCTGTGAGCCCAGGAAGGAACCCTAACTCTCTCTTCAAAAGAATGTGCAAAAGAGAAGATGGAGAATCTATAAAAAGAAAAAACTAGAGGGGCAAAATTTTAATAATAAACCTTTTCAAAAATAAGAAGGCGGGGCTAAGTTATAAATACTTTTATGATGACTAACCATACTCCCAAAAAAAAAGTTGGGAGTGTGGAATCCGCTGCCCTCAGTTATAATAAGCCAATATTCACTAAAGAACTTGCATAGTTGCATACAAGAACCATAAAAGAACTCGCTAATCTTAATAGACTAATGATAGAAAGAAAAAAAAAAAAATAAAATATATATATATATATATATATATATATATATATAAAAAGAGCAGAATACTAAAAATAAGTGGCACTTAACTTATACAAATAAGTGTTCCTTATAGTCAGAACCAACCTAAACCAAAACTAATCAAGGCTTTGAAGCCAAAATTTCAAGGTGATTTTACTCACATCATACTTAATCTGTTAATCCGATATATACATATTAATTTTCCACCAAGGGCAAAAATCCCAGAAAATTGAATCTTACCCTAAAATTCATGTCTAATATAAACAAGAATTGCTGATGATGAAGAACAAGATATATAAGAATTAACAAACACCAGCTATATGGTTGCTAAATCCAAACGGCAAAGGGGACAAGTAGATTTTCCACTGTGCAACCAAGAGTAAAGACAAGAAGAATGAAACTGATGAGGACACAATCCAAGAGGCTGAATCAACTCTCCATCCTTAAACACTTCCATACAAATAGCGCATTCAAGCATAACACAGCATCCATTGCTTTTATCTCCAACAACAAAGCTCTTAGCCGGTGGCAACACCCTCAAAGCCTTCCTAACAATGCTTCTTTTTGCATAATCATCGTTGCGTTGTAGCCAGTGATCGATGCAGAAATTTTTTTCAGTGGGGCAAAATAAATATATATACAATAATAATTTTTATAATCACTAAAATAGAAATTCAAATAATAACATATAATTTAAAATTTTATTCTTAAAGACTTTTTATCTTAAATTTTATAAGTTTTTTTTTTCATTAGAAGAGGTTGATGAATTATTTTGAAATCTCATTTTTAATAATGATGTTTTTGAAATATTTCTCCACTAATGTAAAAAAAAAATATTTCTTCATCATTAAAAAAAGTAAATTTATAAATATAAATTAATGCTTAATAAATATAAATTGTTATGGAAATAAATTTAAAAATTTTACAACAATCTAAAATTACAATAAGAATACAAAATATTCAATAAACCAATCCGGATAAAAATAGTAAAATAAATTTTATTGCACAATAGCCATTAACCAAACAATAAAAATACCCAATAATATAATTATAAAACAAAATACATAACAACTAAACAAATTAAAAACTAAAAAAAACTTTGATTAAATCAAAAGAAATTGAAAAACATGTGCATTTGATTTCAATGTCAATTTTGTAAGTATAAAGTCTAAACGTGCTGACCAAATCACACTAGATTAACAAAAGAATATTAACATTTAACAATAAAAAGAAAAGAAAAATAAAAATACTTACCAGTAGATTTTTTTTAATCAAAGAGATAAATTATAGAGGCGACCGCAATTAAGGATAGAATATAACTCAAAGAAAGTTACATGGCACGAGAGAGTGCACACAAGCATTGATTAGAGTTTTTTAATTATTTTCTTCTTCTTATTTAATTGCTTTCTGATTGATATATATATATATATATATATATATATATATTTTGGTTATATATTTTTTTGGGAGTAGAATATTGGTCATATATTGATAGGCTAAGTAAGAGTGTGAGCCTATCACCTATGTTTTTTTTTTCTTTATAGTTCTGAATATGGAAAATTAGAAAAGTGATGATGGACTAACTTAGTGGAGTCAAATAGTGTAAACCAATGGGGTAAGTAAATTTTTTTAATACATAGTACTTATTAAGTTTTGAAAACCTTATGGGGGCACTTGCGCCCACTACCTTTAAGGTAGATCCGTCACTGGTTGTAGCCTTGTATGTTGATGTTGCCTATTGTACTCTACATGTTCTCTTTGATGAGGCATTATCTGCCTTGGCTCTTCTGATTCTAATATTGCTGCCTCTCTAACTCTGTTCCACTCATCCAGATATTTTATTAACATTGACCCAACAAAGTTAAGAGAAATATATATGAACAGCGTTGCCGTAATCCACGAGATCATGAAGACAGACTCTTTTGTTGTGAGGAGGCCAGTCACCACAAAGCAGAAGAATAGGATTGGGATGATGTAACGAGGGTGAACCACTAATTTGATTATTGCCATTGGAGATTAGAGAAAGAGAAAGAATCACAATGCAGGTGCAAATAGATTGCAGAGTACTAGAGAGTAAACTACTGAACCTTAACTTTAAATTTATATGGAGTTTTTGTTAATCCAAATCTTTTAAAACCCAATTATTTCGAAATTATGTTTATTTTTCACCTTATATCTTTATTATTATGATAGATTATTTGATTTTTTGTTTTGTGACTGATATAGATTATTTGATTTAGTATTTATTTCATATTTTAGTTATTATCTTTTATATGAGAATTATTTTGGTGTCTGGATACCCAATTTATTTAGATGGAGTAACTTAAATTGCATTACATTTTAAAATTTGAATTTTAGTTTAAATAAGATTGAGATCTTAAAAATATAAATAAAAAAGAAGATTTTATTTCAAAAGATAAGTTTAAAAAATACAGAGATTTTTTTTTATAAAAAAAGTCAGTTAAGGGGAAGAGACTATGCTTAAATTTGAAATTTAAGGATACTTGTGTTATAAATTTGTAATTTTAAATGTAGATTGAACGAAGTTTCCTTATATAAATTGCATTTATTAGAGCTAGAGCCTTGAATATTAGTCATTATATTCGTTTTTTTTTTTCGGTATTCCAACAAATTTGTATCTCAGTAAAAGAGAACTTAAAAAAAATATTTTGGGTATTGAGAACTTTTAATTTTTAATCCCAACGTGTATATATTGAGGTTGTCATTAAAATTCGTTAAATTTGTTGGGCCAGCTTTGACTAAATAGGTAGACCCCAAAACTCTAAATTATAAATCTATATAAAAAATGTAATTTTGAATGATGTAAATTGAATTAACCTAGAAAAATAACGGGCTAAATGAATGATTTTTTTTTTCATTTTAAAATTTTTCATTCATGAATGATTAAATAAAGAGAAAAATCCATTCTCTTTTCTAAGAAATATCAAAATGACACTTTTTCCCTCTAATTTTAAAATGTATATTTTTCTTTTCTTTAAGAACTAAATAACATACAATGTAATTTATTTAATTAAAATGCTTTTCAATAACCATTATAAATATATACTAATAATATCTTAATGAATTTTATATTTTTACATATTTTTATTTTTATTATTACAGTAAGTTTATTCAATGAATATAATTATAAATATATAAGAAAAATACTAAAATTATCCATAAAAAGATTCAGGCGCCAACAAAATTACACGTAAAAGAAAAAAATGAATTTTCTACCCCACGAAAGATGCTATGATAAAATATCTAAACGGCATTAAGGAAACATTGATTTTGATTAGTTTTGGGTGACTTTTTGATAGTTTTGTCATACAAAACTCATCTTTCATGAGTAGAAAACTCGTTTATTCTATTCCTTAGTAGTTTTGTAATCTTTTATAGATAGTTTTGGTATTTTTCATTTATTTTTATATTTACTATTATAATAAATTTTTTCAATAAATATTATTATTAAAGTTACTATAATAGTAAAAATAAATAAAACTCATTACAATAATATTAGTATATATTTATAATAATTATTAAAAAGTATTTTATTTAAAGAGACTAAAGAGTATTTTTATTTAGTTTTTAGGGAAAAGAAAAATATACATTTTAAATAAAGAATAAAGAGAAAAGTGAATTTTTCTTTTAAATAAATATATAACATTTAATCAATTTGGGTTGGTGGTCTGCTCGGTAGTCTGGTATAGTGATATCGTGTGGGAAGCAAAAAAAAAAAAAAGCATTTAATTTCACCTGGTGCTCTAGAGTTCTATCATGTTTGTCACGAGAAAAAGAGAGTACCCATTTAAGCCCTTTTCACTCCTTTATGGCTTTATTGGTAGGTGGTAACAGAAGATTGAAAATCAGAACAACAGAACCAACCATGGAAAACTAACTCCTATGCAACCAGCATTCAGCGCAACTAAGGAGGAGATCCATCACAGATAACACCATTGGGAATACTTTTTTCTTTTACATCATAAAAATTCAAGTAGGTTCAGCATACCTTATTTTATCAAAGTTATTATGTGTGTTTATCAGTTACACACAAAAGTGGTGTAATTTTATCTATAAACACCTGTTATATTATTGAAACTAAACTTTTTATTCTTCACAAGATACAAAATATAAGATACATGTTCATGTGGATACTTATTTATGAAGTAAACCACTTACTATTTCATCCTGTGGCAAAGAAGCATGTGACAAACACTTGGTGACAAATTAAAAATGGTTAAATACTCAGTTATCATAAGTCTTTCCACAAGGGAAGTGATCAATATTTGAGTATGCAATATGTAAGAGTAGATAAAAACAAAATTTCATACAAGACCCATAAAGAACTTGCTAATATTAATAGACTAATGATTAAAAAAAAAAAGAGAGCAGAATACTAAAAATACTGGCACTTAACTTATACAAATAACTGAAATAAGTGTTCCTTATAGTCAGAACCAACCCAAAGTGGTAATGTAAAAGAAACCCCTAAAACTAATAAACAAGGCCTTGAAGCTAAAATTTCAAGGTGATTTTAATCTGATTACTTTTCTACAAAGGGCAAAAATCCCAAAAAATTGAATCTTACCCTAAAATTCATGTCTAATATAAACAAGAATTGTTGAGGATGAAGAATAAGATAAGAATTAACAAACACTACCTATGTGGTTGCTAAATCCACACGGCAAAGGGGACAGGTAGATTTTCCACTGTGCAACCAAGAATATAGACAAGAAGAATGAAACTGATGAGAACACAATCCAAGAGGTTGAATCAACTCCCCAACCTTAAAAACTTCCATGCAAATAGAGCATTCAAGCATATCAGAGCATCCATTGCTTTTGTCTTCAACAATAAAGCTCTTAACCGGTGGCAACACCCTCAAAGCTTTCCTAACAATGCTTATTTTTGCAGAAAAATCATCATCATTGTGTTGTGGCCGTGTATGTTGTTGTAGCCTACTATAATCTACATATTCTCTCTGATGAGCCATTAAACGTTCAATACGATAAGCTGTCTGTATTGGCTCTGATGTTGCTGCCTCTGTGACTCTGTTGGTCTCATGATTATGTCTCCTTAACCGTGACGCAGCATAGTTAAGGGAAACATACAAGAATAGTGAAGCCATTAAAGACAAGAATAATATGAGATTTGTATCTTTTGTGAAGGTGGAAGTCACCACAAAAGACAAGAATAGGATTATGATGATGAAAGGAGGGGGAAGAACAAATTCCATTGTTGACGCTCGCTGCAGATTGGAGAAAGAGAAAGAATTACAATGCAGGTGCAGGTAGGTTGCAGAGTACTAGAGAATAAACTGATCCTTCACTTTATATATTTATATAGATTTTTAATTTATCCAAATCTTTTAAGACCCAATTATTTCGTTATTCTGTTATTTTTCACCTGATATTTAGATTTGATTATTTGATTTAGTATTTCTTCATATTTTTAGTTATTATCTTTTATATGAAAATTATTTATTTTAGTTATCTTCGTATGCATAGTCATTTTATTTAGATGGAGCAACCTGAATTATATGACATTTTAAATTTTAAGTTTTAGTTTGAATAAAATTGAGATCTTAAAAATATAAATCTAACTCTTATTTCAAAAGATAAAATTTATACAGAACGTGGTTTTAAGGATTTAGAACTTTTAGAATAGAGATTTATGTGAAAAGGTGAGAAGTGCACTTTGATTCGCCAAATAAAAATTTGAAAGTTGCCACAATAATAACGTAAAATTTAGAATAATATACTTTAGTTTTGAAGAGAGAGCTGATTTCCTCTTCTATTTTTAAAAATTAAATTCATATACGATCAATTTAAATATGACCTTATTTTGTATAAATTTAGTATATAAAATCATGGGCAGTTTTGGATTTGGGCTTTTTGGGGTCAATATTCGGAATAAAACTCATAAATACATAGATTAAAAAAAACCAAAACAGAGAGTAAGTTAATGTAAAAGATACGGTAATTAAATTTGAAATTTAAGGATACTTGTCTTATAAATTTATAAATTTAAATTTAGATTTATATAGAAAATAGTAATTAAATTTGAAATTTAAATCTTATTGAAAGTAGAAAATAGTAATTAAATTTATGGATAATTTTATGATAAAGATTTTTTTTAATAGAATGAAAAATGTGTATAAATTTATTTTAAAAAATTATAAAAATAAAATAATGTATTTTCCTAGATAAATATCTATTTATTTATGAGAGTAAAATTTTATTTTTTCATTATTTTAATTCTTCACCATACCATATGCTCCTAAATTTATATCCCTGTAAATGCATGAGAATTTTTTTTTTATTTTTAATCCTAAAGTGTATAAATTGAACTTGACGTCAGAATGATGAGTTAATTTTTTTGGGTCAATCTTGGCTAAATGGAGCTTTTGGTCCATGAAAATATGATGCTAAATGACTTACAAACAAATTAAACCGAGAAAAAAAGGCTAACGGGTTATCCATTCAATTTATTTAGTGATCCAACCTAAAAACCGGATGAACCCAAAGAACGAAAATTAATCAAATATTATCTCAATAACTCTTTTATTTTAAAAAAAAAAATCCAATCCAAAAATTATAAAAAATTAACTCAATATTAACTTAATTTTCATTTAACGTCTGTTAGAGTATATATGTGGTGCTTACGTGCTAAGTAATGATTAGTTGAGTTAAGGTAGGCATGTTTTGAGTTGGTTTACGTGTTTTGATAAAATTAAATAAAATTGATCTTTTAATAAGCACCAACAACAACAAATATGTTTTGTAAAGATAAATTATCTTTATCTTTTAAAAACCATAAACACAAACAAGTCATCCTTTTAATTTATCAAATACAAAATAAGGTGCTTCTACTTTCAAAAAGCACCCCTCCAAAAACCTTTCTTTCTGTAATTCATTTTCATTTTAACACTTGAATACATTGAACAAGTCTTTTCTCATCTTTTCTCTCAGTTTACTCTTCTTCTCTAGAACACAGTTCTGCTGCAATTCTGCAGAATCTGTGAATTCTGCAATTCTGGTACCTCCTCCTCTTGATTGATAGAGTTCCAATCTGCTACACTCTTTATTTCCACCAACACATGCTATTGAAGTATATATACACATATCAAAATACAAATTGCCAAAATTATACTCAAACTAATTTCTAAAGATACATTAAATTGGATCACATTATATTATAATTGGGTACTTCTATATTTCATGCTATGTGGGTGCTAATAAATTCATACGGCAAAGGGGACAAGTAGTTTTACCACTACGCAACCAAGAGTAAAGACAAGAAGAATGAAATTCATGGTGATACCTTCTAAAAGGTTGAATCAAGTCCCCATTCTTAAACACTTCCCTGCAAATGGGGCAGCATTCATCAATTGCTTCGTCTTCTTCACCGAATGTTCTAACTGGCGGCAGTATTCTCAAAGCTACCGTAGCATTATTATTTCTTTGTGCTGTAACATCATTCAGTTCTACCCGTATGTCCTGCCTCCTATTTATATATTCTCTCCTTTCAGCCATTAACCCTTCTTCAATACGCCGAGGCACTGCATTATTATTGTTATTATTACGATGACGATGATCCCTTCTTTGACACAACCACGGTCGTAGTCGTAGAACCATGTTTATGAACATAATTACTATTAGTAACACCAGCCATGGCACGATTGAGATTAAACAATAAAGTAGCGGGGTGATATGATAGTTAAATGCCGAAAGAATGAACGGAACAAACCTTAGCATGAATAGTATTACGAGTACGAGTATAAAAATATTGTGCCATGGACACCCCATTATTATTATATATTCTATATCTGGGAAACTAAACTATCAACTTTTTGCTCTTAGGATATATAAAAGATAACAAACGCATACTTCGTATGCACATCGTTTCCCCTTTATCTATTTCACATTGATTAGTAATGCACGTCTAGATATATTTTACATTATTAGCTAATAAAAACTTCACACACATACATCATGTATATATATAGATATGTTTTACGATTTGGTTTAATATGCACAAACATTTTTAATGCATTTGTGTTAATAAATTTAATATTTGTTAATGGTTTTGCTATTTGAACAAGTGATTTACTAAATCAAGTGGTTAACCAAGTGATTTACAAAAACAACCATCACTTTCACTCTCTCATTAAGAAACACATGTTTACATGCGTTTAGAAACTGCTTGTTTCTTCATGCCACCAAACATCTTCATCTTCTTCCAGATCTGCATCTTCTTCTTCTTCATTTGTCATGTCGTCTTCTTCTTTTTCTTCTTAGCTTCTTCTTCTTCTTCTTCTTCTTCTTCTTCTTCTTCCAGATCTGCATCTTCTTCGTCTGCCATGTCTTCTTCTTCTTCTTCTTTTCTGGTTTATGTTGTTGTTGTTGTTGTTGTTGCTATTGCTGTTTTTGTTGTTGCTGTACATAAATAGAAATCAAAATTGTGCAGAAATATAAAGCAGCATTGCGCAGAAATATAAAGAAGCATTGCGCAGAAACAGAAACCAATAATGCGCAGAAATATAAAGCACCATTGCGCAGAAACTGAAAGCCATAATGCACAGAAATAAAACATTCTTCTTCTTCGCAGAAATATAAAGAAGTATTGCGCAGAAACAGAAACCAATAATGCGCAGAAATATAAAGTAGCATTGTGTAGAAACCAATAATGCGCAGAAATAGAAAGCACCATTGCGCAGAAACTGAAAGCCATAATTCGTAGAAAATGGAAAGCAATATTGCGCAGAAACATAAAGCAATAATGTGCAGAAACATAAAGCAATATTGTGCAGAAACAGAAACCAATAATGTGCAACAAATTATTGGAAGTTACGTACCACTCAAATGTACTCCAACTTTTTCTTCTTATTCCTTCATTCCTTCTTCCAAGTTTGCATCTTTTTCTACTTCTTCTTTTTTTTTCTTTCCTTTCTTCTTCCATGTCTGCATCTGCATCATCATCATCTTCTTCTAACAACAAAAATTGAAGAAGAAAACAACGATGAAAGTTACAGAACGAAATCTAACAACAGAAGAAGACAAAAACGATGATGAATCTCACAAATCAAGCTAAAAAAACGAAAAACGAAAAGAAATAAATTGATTTAATTATTTGCTTGGTTAAACAACTTGGTTTAACAACTTGGTTTGCGTTGTATTAAGGGAAAAGAGTGCGTGAAGTTATTTGCTTGGTTAGCCATTTGGTTGGTAAAACCACTTAATCAGCTAGATTTATTCATTTGTTAATATGTATAAATTTTTTTATTTCTTAATAATTAATGCCTCGGGTCACCTATATATGGTACTTTAATACATAAAATAAGAGAAAGTCTTGATAGAAAATATTAGGGAGAAAGTCAATACCATTTTTTTTTCTTTTCTCTTTTTCTTTTTGCCACTGACTATTTCCCTAAGCTCCCTAACGTTGGTTCCGTAGCATTACTTATAAAATAAAAATACTTTTTTAGGCAAAAAATAGACCGTGTCAATTTTCTCTTATACTTTTATATATAATAGAAATATTAGTAAAAATATGAAAATAATTTTAATTATACATTAAATCATGTAATTAAAATATGTGTGCCATATGTGATTTTGATTTATACTTATTTGTTTAAAAATATTATTTGCACTCATTAAGTGTTTCAATATATTTACATGTATTGTTTAAATCATTTTCGATATATATTTTATATTTTAATATGTATTTTATATTAATGGCTGAATTTTGATATGCTTATGCGTCTAAAACGTGTGAAACACCTGCCAAATGATACTAATGTCCTGTTCAACTAATTTTCTATGGCCTAATACTCCTGAAAATGACTGATCCGATCGCACATGCTTCAAAGTCCTCTTCTAACACCAGTTCATCGAGTAGGGGATCAAATTAGTCCAGAAAAATATTGTCTTATAAATTAATAAATAAAAATAAGGTAACAATATTTGAATAAGTAATTTTGGTCAATTAAGTTCAATCAAGTGATTTATTATTATGCTAAATAAAATATTATTTCGGTTTCAAATAGTATAAAAAATTACACCTAAATAAAATTTTATTTAACATCAAAATAGTCTTCTATATAGCATAAAAATAAATGATTTAGTCGAACAAAATCACTTGTTCACGTGAAATTATTTATTGATAAAAATATTCTTAATCAATCTTAGATCCAAACTCCAAACCAATTGTACTTTTGTCTTCTTTCTACTTGATGGGGCACACTTTCTCTGTGAATTAATCCTTTGACTCCTCATTTTTATTTTCCTGTGGCACAAATGCATGTTTGGTGATTGCTAGCTAGTACTGCATATAATACGATCCATATACCCAACTCTAATACATGTTTCCATTAATTTGCTTATAGTTAACTCATTGTAGCACAGCCAAATTAAACCGTTGTTATCTTTACATTATTATGCAAAAGTTAATTGACACTCTACAAAAAAATCAGATATCAAAAAATTGAGTTCAGAATTATAGCAAAAAGGTAATAAGAAAGCAGAAAGAATAAAAAACAAAATTCTCTTTAACATGTAATCTGTAACCAACAAGGAATGAAAGAAAGCATAAATAAAAAGAAAGAGAAGAGAAGCTAAGGACAAGATGAATATAAGTGATAGCAGCAAGGCGCAAGTTTGAACTGATGGGGATTCAGGTTCCCAAATTAATATTTTTCACTGGGTATATAACTTATATAACACAACATAACCCCAAATCATTTTCTTTTGCTAATTTAGTAAATTATATACACTCATGCAACACTGTCTCCAAAAAAAAGAACTCATAAGAAAAAAGAGGGGAAAAAAAAAGAACTCATTCTGTTGCTTCAGCAGAGATGGAGATAAGTGTGATGATCATGAATAGAATGCCCTTGTTCCTCCTCTTGATTGATAGAGCTCCAACCTGCTCTTTGCTTCCGGCAACAGCTGTTCGATTTCAGGCTCCGCAATCAAATGTGCCTGCTTCGTGCACCATTCAAGAACAATAGGCACGTCTTCTTGAGCAAGAGTCTCACTCTTGGGCACATGCAACGCCACATAACACAAAAGAATCACCGAAGGAATCTGCAGTGACTGCTCCGCGAAATAAACCAGCTGCACCAAGTGCTTTGCTCCAGCAGCTTCGATTATGGCGCTGCAATGCGTGTCGTGCAGGAAGTTCTCCGTACACGCGAATTTGTTAAGCGCAATCACAGCTTCCACTGAAACCTCCGGTTCCCTCTCATCTAGAAGCTTCACCAACGGCTCTATGAACCTTGTCTCCGTCGCTCTGAACGTCCTTGCCAGACTTCCAACCGCTCTCACGCACGGTATGAGCAGATCGCTGTTGTCGCCTTTCTTGATCACGTTCAGGAACTGCTCCACCACGGCTTTGCACGCCGGGGAAGTCGGTTTGAAGGCGGATCGTCTCAGATCGGGGTGTATCTCTGCGACGGCGGTGATCTCCATTAACGCCAAGGCGGAGTAGGTGCGAAGTTCATCGGTTCCTTTCTCTAATAGAACCGCGAAACAGAGAAGAGCACGTGATTCTGTTATGTTGTTGCAAATGGAGAGGTTTCCTTTACAGAGCTGCCATAAGGCTCTAGCTGCCATTGCCTTCATTTGCGCCTTCGTCTTCGGATCCTCAAACTCCCTCCCGTTCATACTTACCCCTGCTATGTTGTTATGATTATTCGTATTCGTATTCAGATTCATATTTCCACCGCCATCACTGACTACCTTTGCATTAAGGCTACTGCTGTGTTCTGTCATGGCCACCGACGTTTGGTCACTAGTCTTGACGGCGTTAACCAAATTTTGCATCTGTGTACTTGCTTGGTTGTTTGCCATGGGATGAGCAGGGATATGTTCGTGAATGGCATTCATCTTGTGCTTGTTGACAACTGTGTATTTGCTATGTTCTTGAATGGTTTCGAAAGCCAGATGGCTAACCAGCAATCTGATGGCATTGTTCTGAGCGAAATGATCTTGGCACTTTGGGTGATTCGCTGCTAATTCCGAAATTGCCCAAGCCACCTCGATTTGAACCTTCATGTGACCGTCTTTCAAGATTTTGGCGAAAACAGAACAAACACCGGCGTTCACGATGTGCTCCACGCTCTCTGGATCCTTCCCGAGTAAACCGATTGCTCTTGCGGCGTTTTGTTGCCCTTCTAACTTCCCTTCCTTCAGGAGCTTCAGAAGAGGGGGAACGCCGCCTTCTTCCACGATGAGTTTCCCGTAACGGTCGTTGTCGCGAGCCAGGGAAACCAGGGAGGCTGCGGCGTCGGAGCGTTCCTCCACGGAGCCGTTGGAGAGGAGGTTTGCGATTTGTTCCCAGATGAGGCAGAGGATGGGCTCGTTGGCGGCGATTGGAGGGAGGCCGAGGTACTCGTCGTCGCGCTCGTCTGCGGAGGCGGAGACGCGGAGGAGCCACTGGACGTCGCCGAGGGAGTTCTCGAGCTGCATGCAGATTTTCTTGAATGCTGTGGTGGGGATGATGGTGAATAGGCGCTTGAAGAAGGTGTTGCCGCGGCATTTGTCGACGAGGATGAAGGCCTTGTCGAGGACCTGCTCTGTGTCGTCGATGATTCGGCGGGTGGGCCTCTCGTAGAGGTCATTGCTGTTCCTGGCGGCTTGGCGGAGGAGGGCGGCGAGCTTCTCGGTTTTGGCCTTAATGTCCATGCACTCGCCATGGAAATTGATGGTCTCTTCCGCCATCTTAGAGACCTGGTCAGCCATCTGAATAGGGCTGGCCAGGATCTCCTTCACTATGCTCGTCATGGTTTCGCCGATCAAAGCAAAACCAACAACGTAACTCCAAGATCAGATCACACACCCGCCTCTACAACTATTCATATACGTGCCACCCACCCCAATAATTAATAACTATGATAATGATTGAGAATATAGAAAGGGTTACGTTACGTTTCTTTTATGAAATTAATTAAAAGGGGTGCTTTTAATTAATTTTGTTTCTTTTTGTGTGTCCTTGGGTATGTAGGTAGTTTGCATTATGGGAGCATTTTTGTTTGTTGTGTTTTCAGGGGGGATGGAGATAGGGGTGCATGCTAGGCGGCAGGGTGGCGGCGGTGTTGGTGAGGGGGAGGCGAGGGCGGGGGGAAAAGGAGGGGATGGCTAAACGGGTTTTTCTGCAACAAGTACTGAGAATTTAGGGGGCGGGGGAGAGATGAAAATAATTATATTGAGCTATATATAGTGCGGAGGTGGGATTGGTTGGCCAATGCAAGTTTGTTTCAAGTTTCAACTGTCAAGCAGTGGGCAGTGGGGAAAACAATTAAAGGTATTAATAATGTTGGCATAATTCTCTTCACTTATATTAGTGTGCATGCATGGCTGCCAGATACATACAGAGATTAGAGAATAGAGAGGTTTCTCTCATCCTATTCATCATGCCCCCACATCTCATTTCGCGAATTTACTTGCAGGCAGGTACTCTAGCAACGTATAAGGAATGATTAACGGTGAAAACTGTTTATATATAACAATAAAAGACTTTAATTTTCGTGAATTTTATCCGGTCATTTAAATAAATTTATTTGTGTAAATAAATTTTTAAATAATAATTTTAATATTATTTTATACTGCTCCATAAAAGTTATATTCATATAATGATAATTAATGCGTAAACATATACCACATTAAATACTTGAATTAATATATTAAATTATCTAATAATTTTCATTATTATTTTTATATAAAAATATTTTTAATTATATAAGTATTAATATTGATATAAACTATTTTATAAGAGAGTACTGCATTATCAACATAATTTATTATCATTATTTTTTAACCAATGCTTAATCAATCAACATATTTTTATTGATTAGTATCAAATTAAATGCCCAATATATATACTAATAAAGTATATGTACATGCCAAAATTACCGTTTGAATCAATAGGAAAAATATTGACAACCAATTAAAAATAGATGATAATCAATTAATTTTATATTTTTTTTCTTTTTATTTTTTTGACATCATTATTTTCTTCTTTGTTGTCTTTATCATCGTCATTATATTTTTTTTCCTCTTTCTCTTCTTCCAATTCGTCGTTATCGACTTATCGTCACCGTCTTCTTCTTAAATAGGAATTGCTCCTATATTGCAAATCGAATCGAAATACGTTAGTAAATTGAATTGAAATATATTTCATCAGCACAACTATCAACATTACATGAAACCTTAAAAATTGAATAAAAATACATTGGTAAAATGAACCCGAATATAATAGCAAAACAAACCGAAACATCATCATTCTTCTGCTTCTAAATGAAACTTAAATTTTTCATAAAAGGAAGGCGACGACGAAGACGGCGATGATGAAGACGAACAAGAATAAGAAGAAGATATTGACGATAACACTGATGACGAAACAAAAAAAAAAGAAGGTGATGATGATGTTGAAGACAGCGACGACAATGAAGTTAACGAACAAGAAGAAAAGTGTTGAGTGATGGTGAGTGAAAGACGTAAAGGAAAAGAAAGAGAAGAAGGGTGTAATAAGAAGGAGAAGAATCACGAGGAGGAGGAAGAAGAGGAGAAGGAAGCAGAGTGTGCTAAAAAGTGACGCAATAGATAAAATAATTTGGTTGGATTTGATTGTGTAAGGAAAACTTTCAAGTATACCGGAGTACCGGTATATCTATAATCTGTAACCGTTGATTTTGATTAAAAGAAAATAAAAAATATATATAAATCAAAATCAACGGTTACAGATTACAGATATACCGGTGTACCGATATACTTGAAAACTTTCTATTGTGTAAAATACTTGATTATCTATAAGAAAAAGACTAGGGAGTCAATACGTTGTAACCAATATAGAGCCAAGATATAGTTACGGATGATAACTCATATAAATTTTAGATGATAACTTAATCTTTGATATACGAGTTACTGATAATAACTCATATAAATTTTGGATGATAACTTAATTATTGACTTTTTAACGTTAATTCCGTAGCATTCTGTTATATACCTATAATTATGGTTATAATTTTGATAAATCATCATAACTAATTTTATACTGAATGAATAAAATGAGAATGAATTAATGCCATTATATATATAGAAATGGACCAACAGTCACGCACCACTAACGATTATGAGAATGAATCTCCAATAATTGATAGAGATTAGAGAAGATACGGAAATTGTTAACACTTTATTAAACGTGGTTGTCAATGTGGACCAGAAAGTAACCATTCGTAATTGAGGTGAAATTAGGGTTCAATTTATGCCATTATATATAACGACAAGCCGGTTAGAACAAGAGTAATTAGGAAAGAAAAATATTTGAGAGATAATAAATATGTGTTTAAAATAGTTTTATTTTTAAGTTTTAACTAATTTAATTGGTCTAGTGGTCAGTTTATTAGTCTGCATTCGAATCTTGCCTTGCACATGCAGCAACCAATTGGTCAGCGGCATACTTTTAAATGAAGTTCCGATCTGCAGTAGATTATTTATCGACTTGTTGAGTTGGGGATACCATGAACAACAAAAAAACTTAATTTTTAATTTTATATTTATTAATTATAATTAAAATAAATAATTTTAAATATTATAAATATATAATTATATATGTTAAATTACATAAATTAAATTTATAATATTGTATTTTTAACATCATTCATAAACTTTAGTCTTTTAGGTTTTTAGAATTAAAAAAAAAATAATTTCTGAATTTTAAAATATATAAAACAGCATGTAACTAATTGTATTGTGTAATAGAGATGAACATTAGAAATTGATTTATGTATTTTTGAAGTCTAAAAGATTAAAATATATAAAATAGTGTCTAATTATATTGTGTAACGGAAATGGATATTTGAGATTGACAGACTGTTTTATATATTTCGAATAAAAAAAACAAAAAATGTCAAAATTTAGTAGATAATTAATCTTATTGTTGCCTGGTGGTGGAGCTCAGAGGAACAAATTAAAAAAGAGAAAAGAAAATATAAGAGCACAAGGGTGTGTATCTGTACTCTGTAGCGATATGTGTACCCGTTTTTGTTTCTGGCTGCTGCCGTGGTGCGTGTTTTTCTTTTTTTTTGTTTTTTTAAGATATTTCTCAATTCGATAGGTCGAGGACTAATTTTTCGCGGATATGAACGGTTTGTCGGCCAATGGATTGTTGATACATAAAGCGGGATTCGAATTTCCAACACTTACTTAAGCGAACTAATGAATTAACCACTAGATCGACCCAAATTAATCAACGTCTACTTATTGCATAATGAAATTCCTATAGGAAGCGTTTTTCAGGCTGTTTGAATATTTTTAATTATTGATTTTAATTATATAAATTATAATAATTATTAATTAATTTTAATTATATATGATTAAAATTATTGATTAAAAATATTAAAACAGTTAAATAGGAAAAGATTACATGATAAAAAAATGTTTTGTGTATTAGGATCGATTGATTAAAACACTTCCATCCCTATATTGCATTAGCTATCACAATCTACTCTGACTCCCACGGCTCTATTTTGAACCGGATTTTTTTTTTTCTCTTCACAATTTATCAAATTTTCGGATGTACTTAAATAACAATAATTTATACGTATATTTTATTCGATCAAATTTAACAATAATTCATCCTTGCTCGCTTATCTTAAACAAAGGGAAAACCTCCTGATCACACATAAAAACTCTGTAGAATGTAGATTGTAGTATCCTTCATTGAATGAAGTTTACAGAATATGTCAACAAAAATGAGATGAGTTGAATATCCTTAGCTTGTATCAATCCATATTAGCCGCAACAACTAATCATGTCTACTTAGAGAAGAAAAAAGCCCTTCATGTGGGGGGATTGGTACCATCAACATCAAGGTCTACATCATAAGGTAGAATGTTGGTTTCATCACAACCATATCCTCTCTACTTTGTTTCATTTTGTTTTGCTTCACTAAATATTCGAATCATGAAGCTTTTTTCGCTTAGGAAATTTACAAATCGGAATGAAACAAATTAAACTTAGCAAACATGATAAATGACAAATACACGAAGCAAATAATTCAATCAACGTATATCATATATCAATAACTAACTTTAATGACAAATTAGCCTCATTATTACGTCATCATGAAAGCATAAATAGATTAACTAACCCTGGTGAATACTATTATTTTCCCTTAGACTATGCTAATTAAGAAAAATATTAAGATTATTATAAATAACAAAATTTAAATCTTTTAAATAAATACACAGCAAGTATTTTTTTTTACAAAAAAATTACTAATTGATAACCAACCCGTGACTTTATATTAACAAATTAATTAGAAAAAAATATTTTTTAAGCTTTTTCTTTTGAGAAGCATGGACATAGATTCATGAATTTCAGCATAGTCCAAATTTCTACAACAATTATTCTCTCTTCTCCTAAATAGATGTCTACTTGGCCGAAGTGTTATGTACAATAAAAACTAATATTTAATTGTCACCACTCACGAGTGAAGTACCCCAAAATGCAGAGATACACATCAAGGCCTTCCTTATATATACTTAAAAAAAGGTGAGATCCTTGTCGCTTTTATGAATCTGCTATGTCATCTAGAAATTAAACTAGTCACTTCACTAAGTTGAGATCACACACTTTAGATTTGTTGATTTAGCGGCTTTCATTTTCATCTAGCATGCAAAAGGAATAGTGTCTTCATTGACATAAGATCAAAAGCTACATCTTAATTCCACTTTCCAAATATTTGTTATACATACACTCTTAAAGAAAAGAAAAACAAACACTTACATACCTGTAGACTTTATGTCATTGTGATGTTAGGCTTATGAATATTTTATTTTCTGCTTATCGTATATACGTAACACAAATAACTCAGAGCAAGTCCATATAACTGTACACCAAAATTTTTAGATACATTAGGGTAAGCTTTGGAGTTTATAACCATAATAATATAAAGGACAAGAGTCAATTTAACTTGCAGTTTGTCATGAAGCCAAATAGCATGAAGGAAGCAGAATTTTGTTTGCTCCTTTTGCTCAGAAAGTAACATGTAGCCTACAATAATACATATGATGACTGCAAATAAAGTTTGAATATATATATATATATATATATATATAATTAGCACAGCAGTGATTAATTAGTAATTAATTACACATTGATTGATATGTATTATCCTATTCGGTAGTTATTCTTTTTGTCTACTGTGCTTTCATATTCTAGTTTTAATTGCTCTTGGGAATTTCTTTTAAGGGAAGGGATATTTTGAAGTGTCACTTAGAAAGAAAGAAAAAAAAAAGTGCATGATTGATTCAAAAAATGATTTCACATTGTGATAAGGTTAAGTAGAAACCTAAATTGGTAAGATCACTTTGATATCAAGTGAGAAAATTGGCCACAGATCATATCTTCCTTGAATTTCTTCTTATCCAAAACCTAATTGCCAACCATACACATATAAAGTCAAGTGGTCCACCTCAGGTTTACGTGTCTCCATGTATGTGGTTACTACTTAAATCCATTCAAGTTCTTGTAGAACATGTATCCTTAAATACGAAACATTTATACGGCTGGTCCAGGGGTGAGTGCCTAATCCGTTTAAGTGTGTCGGAGATCCGACTCCTGCCTTGTATTTATTGATCAGTCGTATGCAAATTCTTAAATTTAGCTTAGATACGCAGCACGGGAAATTGAAACACTTACATGTTCTAATATTTATAATTAATAAAAATTCGATTTTTTATTTTTTTAGGTTTTATTTATTTTTTTTATTGTGGACATAATTATTGATGTTTTATTTTTTGTTGGCTGATTTGTTGGTTAAAAAAATAATGATAGTATATTTTTCCTTTATATTTATAGACAATTAAATATGACTAATTAGACATATTCCTAAAAATAATGTAAAAGGACAAATTCATGGCCCCCTATTTGGTTGTGTCAAACATTTTAAATTCTGGTATCTTTAGTTACCACAAGAAAGATTTTGTCCTTTGATTGCATGTCAATTTGAAAATTTGTAATTAGATCTATGCTAAGGGCAGATCTATTGCCTACAATTCATTCTTGGTTTCATATATCCCTTTTAAGATAATTAATGTAAACGGGCACTAACAAAAATTCTTAGAACAAGCGTTAAATATGTTTCAGAAGCATACAAAAATTTCTACATAGTAATTTGAGAGGAAGTGTAGGAGAGAAAATCAAGAAGAAAAAAAATGAGATCAATACTATGCATTACAATTTACAAGACTACCAACATTGATCTGTTTCCCATTTCCTCCCTTGTTGACAAAATGATTGATATGAAGCTGAAGCAGCCATGTTTGATGAAGATCTCATCATGACCATGTGTCCATAGGTTTCTCTATCATACTTAGCTCTCTTATCTGGGTCTGAAAGTGTTGAATAAGCTGAATGGATCTTCATGAACATGTTGGCCGAGCTTTCCTTCTGATTCATGGCCACAACATCAGGGTGGCATGTTCTTGCTAGCTTTCTGTATGCAGCTTTTATTTCATGGCAGCTTGCTCCCATTGAAATCCCAAGCACTTCATATAGTGAAGCCATAACAGAAACAGAGTCCTCTGTTTTCAGTTCTGCTGTGACACTTGCAACAATATTTTTTCTTGAACGAGAGAATAGAACACTTTGATAAAATATGGATAAGGCTTGAGGAGTGACACATGGTTTATCTCATTATATAGAGAAGCAGAGAATGCATTGAGCAGTTTTCCTTAAAAAAAAAGGTGACTCTTCGGTACATAATAGTAATGATTGATCTTTAATATGTGTATATAAAAAGATACGCCAGATAAAACTGACCATTAAAATGTCAAACATAATATATCTGTACATACTATTTGACATTTGTACCCTTAAAATTTACCTTAAAAAAAGATATATAAACTGCAAATTAACAGCTTCAAAGTGTAGAAAATTAAATTCTATATTTATTATACTTACTCTTATTTACTTTGGTGTGTTGTGTAGTTAATAATAAAGTAGAGGGGAACAATAAAAAAGACAAATAAACTGTAACTTGCTGTGAGTTGTGAGTTGTGAATGGAGGGTGAGTGTGGATGAGGTTGCATCCATGTCAGTGTTTATTTTGTTTTGTTTATTGGATGCTGTTCGGTGCTGAGTCAGCACATTGTCTTCAAATGGATAGGGTTTGTGCTTTTGCATCTTGTCATGTGGATCCTACTTTCCTTGTCCCCTCTCTTCAATGCTACAGTATTTTTTGGTTTAATTTCAAGTTTTCAACACTTTTTTACCCCTGAAAGACAAGGGGGTATGATTGATTTCAGGGGCGAAGCTAGGGCAACTTTGAGAGAGGGGCCAAAAACTAATTTGATAATAAAGAGAGGTAGAAAACAAAAATTTAGAGGGGCGAAACTTAAATTTATCTATATTTTAAAAAGAAAAATTAATGTTTGGGGGGGGGCCATTGCCCCCCTTCCAATACAAGAGGCTTCGCCCCTGATTGATTTAGCTTAACAAATGTAAAATCTTATCTACCTGATATACTAGAGTGAGGGTAAGGATGTCACATGTTAACCTATGATTGGGCAAAGAGAGATTATTGATCATCACTCATAGGTTTAGGAAGATTTCAATTTTCAAGCATCTGTTCTAAAAGGAGTACTAGTTAAGACTTCAAATATTTTTACAACATTATAAATTTATAATGATGTGAGTTTAATTTTGATGAGCTTGGGTTAAGGATATGACAGTAGTAGATAATTAATAGTGCCAGCACATGGACTTAGCAAGATAATGAATCAACATCAGCATCATCAAATGTTATGAAAGTGGGGTCCTTTACGCATTTTACGCTTGCTATCTATAGTGTGATTCATATACCAAAACAAAACACAATTATGTCACATTTTGACCCCTTTTTTTCAAGTATTCTTTTTTGTCTTGCAGATCTTCTTAAAAGCACTACTAAGTAGTCTTCCACAACATCTAGTGTTTGCCATTGTTCATCATTTATTTTGATAAATTTTCAATTAAATGTTATCAACTCTTTTGAAGCTGTTGTCTCATGTTACATCCTTTGGTTCCCTCCCTCTATTTCCCATTCTTGTCAGCCATACATGCATTGTATCTCTATGTTTGTTGTATTGAGAAGTTGATTTCACATTAAAAGACAAAAAAAAATAACGTTTTTGAGACATTTAAAATTAAGCTGATTTGAAATTGTTTATATTGATATGTCAACTTTCTAGAGTAAATATGTGTGAATGTGATTGGTGAAGAGCAAGAAGAGGCAGAAGAACTGAGATGCAAATTTATTTATTTACTGAATCACATATTTCACTAACTTTGGTGGATAAGGTAGGAGAATCTGGATTCAAATCTGAATAGAATTGTGGTAGGTCTAGTATCTTATCAGCAAGTAATATAAGGTAGAACAAGTTGGCTGAATATCAAATATCAAATTGTAATGTTTTTGTTAACTCAGTTTTTATCTCATATTATGTTTTGATAAAGATCAGTGTTGGATTTCTATTCTGATTCCTCATCATTTCAGCTCCCAACAAGCCCTTATAAAATTTGAGTGGATTGAATTATTATTTCTAGCAGCATTTCAACATTTTGTTCTGCATAATGCTCCCTCAGTGTGTAGAATACTAGAATGTTGTTTGTTTTATTATTTTTTAAAAAAAAGGAACTGTGTATGAATAGCTACTAGGTAAGTCTCTATTTAATGCTTTTAGGCCCACAATTCCAGATCTTTGTTTTCAATACACAATATTGGACCATCTGTGGAAGACATATGAGTACGTTTTGACCCTACAATAGTCTTCCAATTTTGAGAAATTGGTCACAAAATCATGTTGCTATGAAGCTTCCTTGATTGGGAGCCAATATGGTCTTACTCATTCTTTCAAGTTTCATGTTATTTCTGATTTACAATGTAATTCAACTCTTACCTTTTTTCATCCAATCACAGAAGCTATTTCATCAAAACAAGTTTTATAATTTCCCCTCAAGTATCACTATATATTCTTGTTATAACGTGAACGTATCTACAATATTCATTTCTTAAAAATCTTAATTGCTTAATGCTTATCCAAATTTTAATAACCTGGAACTTTTGCTTGTTGGAGTTGAATTAAATCATATTCATTCCTCTGATATTTCTGGTTTTTACACATCCATTTCTTCTTACATCATAATTTATAATCAAATACAAATAAATATGTACAATTTTAAGATCAAACAAAAGAAATAAAAAGCTAGAAGATAACACACATCAATGATCAACACAGGAAGAAAACATAACATAACAGCACTTGTTTCATACAATGCCTTGAACCCTTGCATATGTGAGTCCAACACAAGCATCAACAAAGTCCTCATCTATAAAATCTGTAGAGAAAATCTGCAGCCTATCACCAATCTCTTTGGTGAAACATTGAGAGATGAAGAGCCTTGCATAAGCATGAATCCTTTCAGTCACAGGTCTCACACACACAATGGGGTTATCCGGAACCGGAGTAACCGTATTCTCCACCCTATAAAAGTACTTTCTAGAATTCACAGGTTCTTGTTTGCTCAGATATTCCAAGTTGCTCTCAAACTTTGTTTCTGGCAAATCAGTGTTGATCCAATTATCCCTTAAATACCCTTCACTCCACAGCATGCCACCAGCTTCAGGCTTTGGCAATTTGCTTGGCTTCCAAACACATATAACCCTCTTTGGAAGCACTTCTCCAATGGTTTTCTCAAAAACTTGTTCATCATTTGGTATAAGGTAATCACCTAGCTTTTCCTCTAGGTACATATCAAAATCTGGAGGATCTTCATGTCCATATTCTGTTCTAACTTCAAGGATTATAATCTCAGACTTGGTTTCAGACAAGAACCTCTTTACATCATCAATGACAATGTCTACACTATAAGTTGTGAGAATTCCATGGCATACCTTTCTATCCTTCTGCACTCTTATGTCTAAAACACGTGTCCCCATGAGAAGCTGTTCATATATGGAGATAGATTGGCATTGAGCAAAAGGGCGTGTGATGAATGGGATTCCAATCTCATTGGTTGCAGAATCATGTGTTCCAGGCCAAACTATCTTCTTGATTTGAAGCTTTTCTGGGTTGAGATCATGCATCCATGTTTCCCTTGTCATAAGGTAGTAATCAGAGCCAGGGTAGTCTTCACCATCGATTCTCATGAGATCATTAAGAGTTTTCTCTTGTGTTTGAATTGCTCTTCGTCTCTCAATCTGTTTGGAGATCACATCACCCATGTTCTTGAGGTTTCGGATTAAGATACACTGTTAATCTGTTAGTTTAGATCCCTTGTTATTTTTGGCTCTTGAGGAAGAACATGCACAAATTGATGGTGATGATGAAGAAGAAGAGGAAGAAGATGATGGTGTTGAAGTTCTTCCTCCTCTTCTTTGATTCTGAATTTTGTTGTTTTCTTTTTTGTGTGCAGGTGGAGATAGAAATTGTTGAAGGAGAGTGTTATGTTGTTGGGAGCTAATATATAAAAACATGGTCACACCTAAAAAATGGACTGTTTTTTTGGTTTTGTTTAATAAACAATTCTTTAACTATCTTGCTGAACTGGAGTAAGGGTTTGTGTAAAATTATGAAATGAAATGATTGTTGTGCTTTCTTCACTCAATTTGTTTATGAATAAGTATTTTGGCTTTTGCTTCTTGGGAACTTTCTCCCTAATTATTGGTAACAAGTTATGGTGTTAGTTTTTGCTTTTGGTTGGTCCACTTGTTTGGCTCTACAACCTCTTCTGACTTAGTATTTCTTTACATTGGTTTCTTGTTAGTTATGAACTTATCAATGATCATCCCTATTTTTAAATGATCACGTGTAAAATCCAACAAACACAAACGTTTGAAAAAGCATTTGCTACAATTTCGTAGACATAAAACCAAATATTCCATCCATTAAATTTTCTATTTTTTTTTAAAAAAAATTGTCAAATCAATATGGCTAGCTGAACTCCAAATAAATTAAATTTAGTTCAATTAGACAGCTAGATGCGAATAAATAATGATATAGACTTATAGAGAATCTCTTCTATAATTGATCATATACTGAAAGCTACAGCCTGAAACTTTGATATCAAAATTGAAAAGCAAAAGCTCATAAGGTTTAACCTCTGATGTTTACCATTTTCTTGTTTTATTCAATTCGAGAAGAATACACATAAAAAGATACAAGAAAATCTATCATTAATGACTATATTCTTCGGTTACCACTCCCTTTCTCATTCCTCCTCAATCTTTTTGGAGGAAAACATCTCCTAAGTATACCAATGTGGTATCTGCAGAATCTAGAATCAGTAAAAAAGATTGAAAGAAAAAAAGAAATTACTGATAAACAAGTTGTGGAAACTTTAATTCTGCACTCTACAAAAATGACAGATGTCTCCAACTATAACATTCCAAGTTAGGTAATGCTGTAATGGGCATTTTCTTCCATCTGATTACTGAAGTGTCCAACTCCCAAAGCTGATTACAGAGTTCCCCTCAGAGGGTGTCACCCATCTGGTATAACGAAAGCATGAACCTTGTTTTCAATTTTGACTCAAGTGACGGCTTGATCGTGCCTCAAACATTGCTCATGCATGATCTGTCTCATTTTCTCAACAGTTCCTCTTTTCACAAGTGCAACATACACACTTGAAAGTAACAAGTAAGCAGCAGAGGATTGAAGCTGCAATCTAAAAGGGAATCTATGTACTTCTCTTTCAGGTTTTGTACTTTCAAGCTTTCTCCATAGACCAAGCGGAGAATTATCAACATGCTCACCTGGCTTGGGATCCATCACTTGTAGATCATTCGCTGATTCGTTAAAGCATCCTGCACGATGCAAGAGATTAACTAAGCATGCATAGTGTTCTTGATCTGGGACAACACCATGCTCACTAGTCATGGACATGAAAAACTGAAGCCCTTCCTGCACAAGACCTGAATGACTGCAAGCGTTAAGAATCGAAACAAAAGTGGCCCTCTCTGGCTTCACTCTTGATCTTAGCATATCGTTTAGCATCATAATTGCGTCTGTACCGTCTCCATAGTAAGCCAGTGCCGATATCATTGAGTTCCACAACACTACGTCTTGCTTATTTCCATTTAACTCAAACACTTTCTTGGCAGTTTCCAAGCTTCCACATTTTGAATACATATGAATAATAGCACTATCAACAACAGTATTAGGTCTGATGTTATTTTGCACCAAATATGAATGTAATTGTTTACCATGTTTCAATGACGCAATAATAGCACAAGCCAAGAAGCAACTATGAAATGTATACTTATCAGGTCTAACTTGATGCTGGATCATCTTTCTAAACACTCCAAGAGCTTCATGACCCATACCATTTCTAGCATAACCTACAATCAGAGATGTCCATGAATAAGAGTTCTTCTGTGGCATCTGATAAAAAACTTCAGCAGCCGATTCCATGTTCCCACATGCTGCATAACCCGAAACTAACGTCGTCCAAGCAGGGATATCCCTCACGGACATCTCATCAAACAATCTCCTCGCCTCCTTCATCTTCCCACACTTTGCATAAGCGTCAACAATCGAGCTGGATACAATCACATTGGTCAAAAATCCAACAACCAAAACCTGTCCATGAACCTGCCTAGAAAGCTCAAAATCCTTGGACTTGACACAAACAATCAACACACTTGCAAAACTAAACCCATTATAGCCAATACACAATCTCCTCAACTCTCCATAAAGCTTCAAAGCCTCACGAAACACCCCATTGCGTGCATATCCAACAATCATTGTATTCCACGACACAAAATCTCTCTCAGGCATTCTATCAAACACTACCCGGGCCTGCTTCATCATGCCCAATTTCACATAACCAGAAATCATATTGTTCCAGGAGTACAAATTTCTAGCCTCCATTTTGTCGAACACCTTGCGGGCACTAACAAAATCGCCGCAACTAAAATACATACAGATCAAATGGTTGGCCAAATACGTAGGGGGGCGTTTGAAACCGGTGAGCTTGAGATGCAAATGGACCAATTTACCCTCACGGTATGATTTGGAAGCGGAGCAATGGCGCAAGAGGATGGCGAGAACACGAGAAGGTAAGCGAATGCCCTTGGGGTGGAAGTGATCGAGAGATGAAACGGCGTCGTAGAGGGAAGGAGCGTTGATGAGGGAGTTTGAAATGCAGAGCTTGAGGGATTTGAAGCGCTTGAGCTTGTTGAGGGGTGAGAATGAGAGAGGCGATGGCATTGCAGAGGAAGAAGAACATGTGAGTAGGTGTTGCGGTTGATCGTCATCTATGTGTGTGTGGGGTGGTGGAGAAAGCTCCGGCCACCATGGACGGCGGATCTAGAAGAATGGTAGTGGTGGCGGCTAATAATGAAAATGGTGGTGGGTGAACCACATAGAGAAACAGAACCCGAAAGCAAAGTGGGTCAAAAGTCAACAGCAGTGGCTGCGGCATCTTCCTGGCGGAAACAACATCCTACGTAGTACACATCAACATAATGGGCCTCTCCATCTGCCCCAAAAATAAGACCAAAAAGAAGTAAAATTTAAAACTAATCCAGATTTTCATAAGTATATTTGGTTTTGGGTCAGTTTAATCGGCCCATTCACTGATTTTTTTTTTACATAACTACACAACCTAACTGTTTAATCTCTAACGTTAGTGGTAAGTGGCTTAAGTTCATGTATGCAGATGTGGCTTAAGTTCATGAATGCAGATGTGGATCCCCAAAATAAATATTCGATAGGACATAAATAATTAGTCTAAACCTATCAAGTCTAATATATCCTCCACAAAATAAAAAACTATTTTAATTTTAATATAGACTTTCCACGGCTCACCGTTTAAATTTATGAATTTAGATAACTTTTTTAAATAATAAATTTAAAATTAATTATTTGAATAATTCTATATGTATAATTTTTTTTGTTACCTTATTAATTATTTGAATAGTTCTAACCAAATTAGCTCAATCTTAGTCAAAAAAAAAATTAGCTCAATCTTAATCAAAGTTATTTTTACACTAAAGACGTGTAATATATTATAAATTTATTGGACTTAATTAATACATTTATAACCCTATCTTGAGGCTCTTAATTAGACTTGTTGATACAAAACCATTGAATGAAAGAATAGCATCCACCGGAAATTCAAGGAAAATGTGCTCTGCCTTTGGAGGATTGCATGCTTCAATCCAAATAATGTCCATGGCCATTGCTTGTTACGTACCTTGTACATAATGTCATCCATTTTACATTATGCATCTAAATTAAATCCATCTAATTTAATTTTAAGAGTTATTAGACGAGAATTGTTTAAAAAATAATAATAAAATAAAGAAGCAACAGTAAATAAAGTTTTATTGATGAATCAAACTGAAGAGATATAAGATAGATCATAGATATCATGAAATGGTGATTCCTAAACAAAAAGAACATAAGCAACGGAATCTCACATCTTACAATAATATATAAATTTTATATTATATGTGTCAATGTGTGTATATATAAGACCAAAAAAAAGGTTTAATGGACGAGGGTGACATTGTAGCCAACAGTAGCATCGCCGGTGGTGGGATCAAACCAGACAGTGTGCGCGAGTGCATAGCCACGCGCCATTCGGAAGAGTCCTGTGCCACCAACAATGGGCATCTCGCGAACCGGGCTCATGGCGGAGTTCTTCCCCATGAGTGCGAACGAGCTCCCATTGTAAGGCCCATCCGTGAATGAGAAACTCAATGCCATTAACAGGCCTATTTCCCGTTGGCATGACGATCCATATAAACCCTGTGCCCGGCCCACTAGCTTAGACTTTGGGTCGGATGTTTCGGTTAATGGATCGTCAGCCATCATGATGGAACCAAACATGGTGAGTGTGGACTTGTTCTTGTCAAGTGGCTGAGCCACCTGAATGGCACTTGGGTTCTGTCCGCTGAGTGTGTCGTGGAAATAGAATTGAAGATTTGTGACTGTCTCCTTCTCGGACTTAACACTCACACCCCAATTCCCTGCTCTCAATTCCATGCATTGAATCGCTGGCGTTACACTTATTGTAACCATCATCATCATCAACAGCACAAGTTGCTTTGACATCTTTAATTTGATGATCAGTAGGGTTTGGTAATTCTCTTATATGTTTCTTTAGTCTTCATCACTATATTTTGATGTCGTAGTTCTTGCTTTATATATAAATAAATGTGTAGTCACGAAAATCTTTTTCTTAGCTGCTTCTTTTCTTACTAACCCTCGGTGTCAAGGTTTGGTTTTACTTTTTTTTTCTCTTTCTAGACGTTGTGAGTGGTGGTTATGTGCATGGACGTTTTGTTTTGTTGTCGCCAACAAAATTCAAAGGAGCGTTTAACCATATCAGATCATACGTACAAAGTAGAAAACAGCAAATTCGATTTATTTTATTGTAGTTTATTATAATGTGAAAGGGTTTATGGGTATGTTATAATGTCATCAAATTTTCTTCTATATGTAGGTGCATGTGGTCGTTTAGCTACTTTATATAAAGGGGGTATGCATGTATAGTATCTAATAAGATCTATTATTTGAATAATATTGAGACGGTTTGTGATGAACTAAGAAAGTAAAGGTAATGTAAAATGTTGACCTGAAAAGGTTTCTTAATTAGCGACCATGACTTAAAAAAAGAGAGGAGCTTATAATAATACAAAAGTTCATCAAATGCAACCAAAATTCAAGCACAACCAAACTACCTAACTCTAATAGCTAGTCGGTGCCGCAGGCGGTGCTGATCAAGCAACATAAATTTTAACCGAAAAATTATTGATAGTAATAAGTAGGGATAACCATGATTTTTATGATTAAGGTTTGTTTGAAAAATTAATTTAGTAACAAACGTATTTTAGGTCAAAGATTGGTCATAAATGTTATAATTTTTTTCAAAATGATCTGAATTGACATTTTTACCCTCCTCTCTTTTTATTATTATTAATTTATCTGAATCAATTTCTTCTTTTTTGTTTCAAATCGATAGGTGTACTAAAGATCAAACTGGGTCAATTTTATTATAATAATAATAATTATATCATCATCATCATTTTTTTTGATAATTAAAATTCCAAAAGAGAGAGAGAGAATAGTACAAGGGCAAGTGCAAAATAACACAGACCAATCAAAAGATACAGGGAAATAATCAAATAGAATAGAAATTAGACGAGTTTTGCAACTTCTATTCATAATCCCTGCGTTGTTACAGTCCCATTACCATCCTTAATCGGCTCCAAACACACCTCCACCGGTCGCGCTACCCTTTGTTAAGATTCCAATTTACTGAATCAAGTTCCCATCATCATCATCATCATCATCATTTTTACCCTTCAATTTTGCTTGATTACCCTTTTCCCCCAAATTTTACCTAAACCTAATTTGGACCCAACCCTCAAACAACACTCACACAGTCATTCATTCACTCTCGCAACACAACACACAAAACCCTATCACACTAAACACACACACACGGACAGAGAGGGAAGAGAGATGATAGGTGACGGCGCCGGCAAGGGAATGCCGTCGCCGGAGGAAGAGAGAATGAGAGATCGACGGCGAGAGAGAGAGAGAAGCACGAGTTGAGAGAGAGAACGACGAAGATGGACTTTACTGGAACTTCGTCGCCGTCGCCGGTGAAGGAGAGGTCGAGTTCCATGTGTGCATTGAGGAGAGAGAGACGCGACGAAGATGGAAGAGGTTCACGTCGCCGCTGCAACTCCGATTTGCCACCACCACCGCCCAAAGAAGCCATCGCTGGTTCCCTGCCTAACCCGTGTATCCCCCTATCTCCACCGAAACCAAAAGACATTCCTAATCAACTAAAGAACCACTCAACTGCACTAAATGTGCCCAGCATCAATGAAGTCGATGGTGGATGGGTATTAGAACCATATTGTTGCGCTCAATCATCATGATGAAGAAGCATGAAGGACACTACCGTTTTCTAAGAAGAAAACCAGATTTGTTAAGGTCTCCACCAACCCACACCATCTAATTCAATTTTTTTTTTAATAAAAGGAAAACCGGTTCGGCCTCTAAAAATTGGTTACCGGTCATACCCCTAAAACCGGCACTGTTATGAAACACAAGGGTAAAATTGTAAATTAGTCCATTTTGATAAAAATTAAAACGTTTGTGACTAATTTTTTGCCTACATTACGTTTGTGACCAAAATCATTATTATCCCTAATAAGTATAATACTATAGTTTTAGAAAATGTTTTAGTGATTCAATAAAATCACTTATATCTTGTTTCCAAGTAGCTAAAACCAGAACAAAAGAACAGTGTATTGAGACAGAAAAAAAAAGATACAAGACTCACCTTAGCCAAGAAGCTAGGATACATCAAATATAAATTTGTTCAAACAGAATATATAAAGAGACAATATACAAGACAGAGTATTAAGGAACTTGAATAATGTCTTGTTTCTTTGTGGGTCAATTAAACTGGAGGGAGCTTTCTGATTTTAGTTGCTTAATCAAATCCATATGCAATCTCAATTAGCTTTGATTCTGATCCTTTCAAACCGCCAAAGTTTATGCCAAATGGAACACCTTTACTATCATACGCTGCAGGCACATTTATTCCAGGGAATCCTCCAATGGCAAGCACAGGTGCAACACTTGAACCAGGTGTTACCAATGCATCAAGTTTATAATCACTCACCAGTTTCTCAAAGCCTTCTCTATTGTGCCAATCTCATTGATCTTTCTCTAAACAGTAGTTACTTGAATACAAGAGTTAAAAAGTTAATCATAGTGAACTTTGATATTCTTAAAATAATTTATTTTAAAGTTTATCTTGAGATTTGAAAATGTTTTTCAAATCACGCAGGCCTCACCCATTTAGGTCCATCCTCTTTAGTTTGCGAGTTGTCCATTTAAGCTCGCTTTATATATGGGCTATTATTTTTTAGTCCGATTCATTTATAGTCAGTCCGACGAATAATAGATTGATTCGTTTAATTATTTATTTTTTTAAAAAAATAAACAAACAAAAAAATTAATGTTTATCTTAAAAAATTATAAAAAAAAATATAAAAAAATATATTATTTTTTTTTACAAATTAAATAAATGGACTAGACACTTTAGCCTGCAGACTAGCTCATGCAACTTGAATTTTTTTCGGGTTAGTTTAGTCCAAATTTTAAACAGTTTGGATTTAGAGGTAAAATCTCATCCGTTTAAATAGATAAACGATCTGATTCAACGAATTTGATCCATTTTGACTTACTGCTTCCTAGATTCGAGTTTTTTTTTTTTTTGGTTATAGTGACATCGGAGAAAAGAGTCAAAAGTCAAAGAATGGGTTCCTTACTATTCCAAGTCGAATCTCTTTAAGCCCATTTTGATCAAGGAATTGTTTGAATCCACCTTGAGGAATGTACTTAAACCATTTTGTAGTTGCTTAATCATTATACTCAATCCTAAATATTTCATTAACAACCATTCTATTTGCGTATCAAAATTAGCGATACATACTAAAAATAATTAAACTACATATATATTTTATATCTCAATACATATTATACACTGATGACCGATTTGGAGACTGATTTTAATATACACCTAGCATACTTCTTAATTCTTACACCAATTAAGTACATAGACAGCATCAGATTCAGATACTGTACTAACGGCCCTAGCAACAGATTCATAATTGCCAAATGATGCACCAAAGAGAAAAATATAAAATAAATTGTAGCAAGCTAATAACCCTTTCATTGGTTATTTCAGTTCAAGAAATCACAACCTTAACCATCACATAAAACAACTGCTATTTCTTGATCCCGGTTAGTTTGATAACTACAACTGAATTGGTACTTGATGGACATAAAATTGAGACCAATTTTTATTATTTTAATTTTTGTTCACATTGCCATTGACCAGATGCAATTGTCTGAGTTAATTTTACTACAACCTGAACCTGTTTAAGAAACATGTTATAGGAAAGTTTTCAAGTATATCAGTATATCGATATACCCAGGAGCGGACATAGGCAGGGGCAGGGGTGGCCTTGGCCCTCCAGAATTTTGGGATAATTTTATATAGTATATTAGATGTGTACATATGAAATAAATAATTCAGGTGTCATGCTGGTTAACAATGATATGTTCTTACACCAAGACATGGGTTCAAATCTTATAAGACTCAAAATGTGTGTTTTCCTCTAATTTCTTCTAGCTTTTTATTTTCTTCAACACTTATATATATTATATAAAAAGTAATTTAATTTTTATAACAATTTCTATTTATACTGACATATAAAAGCTAAATTCTTTAAAAATCGA
>JASCZI010211574.1:16620-36654 GCA_036250425.1 Stylosanthes scabra
AAAAAGGCTCGTAAATGAAGGGAAGATAAAATATATTGGGCTATCAGAGGCTAATGTTGACACTATAAGAAGAGCACATGTAGTTCATCCTATTACTGCTTTGCAAATGGAGTATTCTTTATGGAGCCGTGACATTGAAGAAACTATAATTCCACTATGCAGGTAGTTTGCAAGAATAGCATCATCTTCTGTTAATTAGTATTCTCACTAAATCATGATTATAGTATACTACTCCAATTTGCTATGGTCTAACTAAGAAACATTGTGCACTTGCAGAGAACTAGGAATTGGAATAGTGGCATATAGCCCTCTTGGTCGTGGCTTCTTTGCTGGTAAAGCATTGGTTGAGTCAATTCCTAATCAGAGTTTGCTGGTATGTAACTAGTGATAAACAAGTGCAAAATACTTACCATATTACCAATTTGAAGTTTGACTGTATTTGTTTGTAACATTCCTCAATTACAACGGTCAAAATAATATTCACAAGTACAGATTCAAACCACTTCTAGGACAATATGGTTCTTATCTTTATTATTTTGATGGATTCTGTAACAGGCTACGCATCCAAGGTTCAGTGAAGAGAATTTGGAAAGGAACAAACTTTTGTATAAAAGAGTTGATGAGTTGGCTTCTAAACATGCATGCACTCCATCTCAACTAGCTCTATCATGGCTTCTTCATCAGGGAAATGACATAATCTCAATCCCAGGTAGACATATCAATTGCTAAACAAAATCTGTCACCTTAATTTTTGTCAACACAAAAGGGCTAATTTGTTTGCCATATATTTGATGTGATACCATAGGGACCACAAAAATGAGGAACTTTGAGAACAACATTGGATCTCTGGCTGTGAAGCTTACAAAAGAAGATTTAAGGGAAGTTTCTGATACTGTTCCTGTCCATAAAATTGCTGGGGAACAAGACTATGGTACTTTAGCAAAATACTCTTGGAAGTTTGCAACTACATCCTTGCCACCAAAGTAATTATGCTGATAAAAATGTTTCTAGTGTTGTGTTATGCATTGATTTGAGTTCTATTTGTATTTACCAATATGCTTGTCTCAATAAACTAGCCTCTGGGATAATCCCAGGATAATTACTTTGAAATTTGAAGTTGCATTCTTTTCCATTTATGTTAAATTATTTATGCCGTATTTTTCATTGAATTTAGTTTTATATACTGATATTATTATAAAAAGTTTTAGAGGATTATTCACTTATATTTATTTGTTTAAATTATTTTTAAGTAATAGATTTGAAAATTAATTACTTGTATTGATGTGACAATAAACACAATTAATTATTAATTATTTGTATAAAATTTGTTTTACAATAAACATAGGGGAACACATCAAACACACAACCATACATTTCATCTCACGCGCCCCAAGTAACATATTATCTCGTAAAACGCGCTTCTTCTTTTTCTCTCTCCTCCTTTTCCTCATCTTATTCCTTCTTCTTCCGTTCTTCTTCTTCTTCCTCTTCTTCTTCTTCTTCTTCTTCTTCACCGCCTCCGCCTCCATCTTCGCCCCGCCTCCGTCTCCATTCTTCTTTTATGTTACGTTGTTGTTGTGGTTGTTCTTCTTCTCCTTCCTCTATTACGTGGTTGTTCTTCTTCTTCTACCTCTTCTCCTT
Source organism: Stylosanthes scabra (assembly GCA_036250425.1). NCBI lineage: Eukaryota > Viridiplantae > Streptophyta > Magnoliopsida > Fabales > Fabaceae > Stylosanthes > Stylosanthes scabra. The sequence goes on from JASCZI010211574.1 coordinate 18,262, forward strand.
CCTCTGTTACGTGAAGGTGGTTGTGGTTTGTGTTGTTTTATTTGTTGTTGTTGTTCTTGTTGTTGTTCTTGTTGTTCTATCTTGTTTGTGTTGTTTTGTTGTTGTTGTTCGTGATATATTGAAATGCTGCTCAAATTGATTTAGGATTCTGTTTGTATATCTTAAATGTTGAATTTATGTGTGAGTTTCTTTGTGATTTGAACTTGCTTTAGATTCACTTGATTTAGGTTTTGATTCTAAGCATCTAGGATTCTGCTCATATTGATTTAGGATTCTGCTCAATGCTTTTTTAAATTCTACTCAAATTGTTTCAGGGTATATCCAATTGTATATGTTCGTTATATGTTGAAATGCTGCTCATATTGATTTAGGATTCTGTTTGTGTTTCTTAAATGTTGATTTTATGTGTGATTTTCTTTGTGGTTTGAACTTAATTTATATTCACTTGATTTAGGTTTTGTTTCTGAGTATCCAGAATACTGCTCATATTGATTTAGAATTCTGCTCAACGCTTTTTTAAATTCTGCTCAAATTGTTTCAGGGGTATGTTCAATTGTATATGTTCGTGATATATTGAAATACTGCGCAAATTGATTTAGGATTCTGTTTGTATATCTTAAATGTTGAATTTATGTGTGAGTTTCTTTGTGATTTGAACTTGATTTAGATTCATTTGATTTAAGTTTTGATTCTGAGCATCTAGAATTCTGCTCATATTGATTTAGGATTCTGCTCAACGCTCTTTTAAATTCTGCTCAAATTGTTTCAGGGTATGTCCAATTGTATATGTTCGTTATATGTTGAAATGCTGCTCATATTGATTTAGAATTCTGTTTGTGTTACTTAAATGTTGATTTTACGTGTGATTTTCTTTGTGGTTTGAACTTAATTTATATTCACTTGATTTAGGTTTTGTTTCTAAGTATCCAGAATTCTGCTCATATTGATTTAGAATTCTGCTCAATGCTTTTTTAAATTCTGTTCAAATTGGTTTAAAATTCTATTTGTACATCTTACATGTTGAAGAAAAAGAACAACAACAACGTAACATAAAAGGAGAAGAAGAAGAAGGAGAAGGAAGAAGAAAAGAAAGAGGCGGAATACAAAGTGGAGGCGGAGACAGATGCGGAGTACGAAGTGAAGGAGGAGTACGAAATGGAGGAGAGATGGAGGCAGGACGGAGATGGAAGTGGAGGTAGGGCGGAGATGGAGGTGGAGGCAGAGATGGAGGTGGAAGCGGAGGTGGAGAAGAAGAAGAAGAATGGAAGAAGAAGAAGAAGAAAGAAGATGAGGAAAAGGAGGAGAAAAAAAAAGAAGAAGCGCGTTGTCTGCAGAAGACGCGCCTTGGATGAGAGTGGTTGTGGTTTATGTATTTGGTGTGTTTGTGTGTGCACGTAGCATTATTGTTTATTTTATAGGGTAAAGTATATATCTTTTTCTCTCTAAAAATTTGTCAAAATTTTCAAGAATACATATTATTAAAGTTTATTTGTTTAAATTTTGTTCCAAAATTGTTTTTTGTGTTCCAAATCTATTCTTGACACCGAAATTATGCAATGCAAAAGTCACAAATTCAATATAATACATAGACATACAATACAAAATTCAAAAATTTATAAATTGACATAATTTAGTACATGCATAATATTGCATACTTTAGTTGTTAGGAATATATTGGAACAAATAAAAAATTTAAAATAAAATTCAAAGAAATTAAACGTTTTAAGATAAATTTATAAGAACAAAATATATACTTTATTTTATTTTATATATATTAGACCATCGTATTTGTACATCAAAACTAGTTTTTTTTTTTTTCAAATATCCCTTGTCCTTGCTAACGAGTAATGTTCAGGATATTGGGTCGAGATGGCCCAAATCCATGATAGACTCATCAAAACCCCATCATTATCCTGCTCCACACCTAAAACGGCCCACGGCCTCATTAAGAGGATCCATACGAGATCGAATCACATTAATAATGATCTCGTACGGATTTCTCCCCCTCTTGATTCTGAGCAATAAATCCACACGAGATCGGATCATATCAATAATGATCTCGTACGGATTTATTCCATGAATAAGAGCATTCACAACGAGTATATAAAGGGAAGATCAACTCTTCCTTCAGGTATGTCTTCTAAACCATACCCCATTGCTCGCATTAGGAGAGTTCCCAAATCCTTATTTGGTGGAGCTTTGCTAGTGCACACCCACTTTTCACATAAACCACCAACCTTCCGTCTTGGCACCTCCGGTTACGCCGGTAGTCCCAAACCGCTCGAAGGTACATTCCGTACATTGGCGCCGTCTGTGGGGACTCGCCTCAATGTGACCGACGATGGCCATCCAAGATGAGGAAGACGTGGTCTACACGGACCACTCCGACGATGATCAACGTCGAGACCAACAACAGCAAACACTAGACCTCAACGCCACAGCTAACGAAGCCACCGAAAGTGGTAATGCTAGCGCGAATTCGGGAGGAATCCAGAACGGGCAGCCGCCCCCTCACAATCCAATCCACGGCAATCGACAGAGTACTCTCGACAGGATTGGACCAAGCGGTCCGACAGCCCGACCTTTCGGCGGAATTGGATCGGACGAATCCCAGATTGCCCAGGAGCTGAGACAACGCATGCAAGCGATGGAGCTGGAGGTTCGGGAACTGAGAAAAGAGAATGCCGAGCTCCGATCCACCATGAGGAACCTGCAACCGCGCGGACGAACTCCGCCTAGACGGCATTCCCGATCTAAGTCTCGCTCCCCACCTAGGAGGACTCAACGACCCCAAACCCCTCCGAGAAGAAAGTGTCACCACAGTTGTTCGAATGATAGTGAATCTTCCTCGGGAAGGGACCGCAACAGACGTCGGAGAGCCTACAGGCGATACAAGAGAACCAGAGATCGGACTGCGACCCCACCCATTGACGGTCACACTCCGTTCTCAAGTCGAATCCTAAGAGTCCAACCCCCCAAGCATTTTGTCAAGCCAACCGACATGAAGTACGACGGATCCACCGACCCCCATATCCATCTCAATGATTTCGAACACCGGATGATTTGTGCCGGTGCGGTCGACGAGGTCAAATGTCGGGCCTTCCCTACCACTCTTACTGGACTGGCGAGTCAATGGTTCACCTCCTTGCCGACGAGTTCCATCTCGGGCTATTCCGAAATAAGAGAACTGTTCTTAAATGAATTCATCACGAGCATCGACAACACCAAGCATCCCATTAACCTCCTGGCCGTCGTCCAAAAGCCTAATGAGACCACCAGAAAGTGCATTGAGCATTTAACACTGAATGTAAGACAGTCGACAGATTAGTCGATGGGGTAGCTAGCTTATGCCTCCCAAACGGCCTCGCTAACGATGAATTTAGGAAGCAGCTAATAAAGAAGTCGGTATGGACCCGGAAAGAGATGCAAGTCATCTCCAAAGAGTTCATCCACCGAGAGGAGGTTAACCGGGTGGTAGCAGCCACGAAGAATGCCCAAACCCACACGGTTCCCCGGGGTCAAGGGCAAACATCCCACCCTAGGGATAACCATCGGGATAACGGGCCTCACGGTAACCCGAAGCCCCCAAGGCAAAAATTTGATAATTATACTCCATTGGTGGCCTCCATCATAGAGATTTACCACCAAGTCTCAGAAAAGGGGGTCCTTCCCAAAGCCAGACCATTGAAAGGGAGGACTCAGAATGCAAAGAATAGATCTCTGTTTTGTGATTACCACCAAGGCTACGGACACAAAACACAAGACTGTTACGACCTTAAGGACGCCATTGAACAAGCCATCAGAGACGGCAAGTTGAATGAGTTCATTCAGATCATCCGAGAACCAAGGACTTCCGAGAGGGAACGATCTCCAAGGCCGGAATCCCGGAACACTAAATACCGAAGGGACGATGATGAGCCGATCATGGAAATCGCTGTGATCACCGGCTCGAGTGCCCCGGAGAAATCTAAATCGCCCCTCAAGAAAGACCTGAAGATTCTGGCTACTGTTCAGATCCCCCCTCCGCCATTTCTGACGATCACTTTTGGAAAGGAAGACTTTAAGCATGGCTTAGCAGACTCTGATTCACCAATGGTGATCTCGGCCAGACTCGGACCGGGCTTGGTTCACAAAATCCTGGTAGATACCGGCGCAGACTCGAACATCATGTTCAAGAATGCCTTCAACGGCCTTGGCTTCAAAGACAACAATTTAAAGACTCACCAACCCGAAGTCATGGGACTCGGCGACAATTTCATCAAACCAGATGGAAGCATTGACCTCCCGATGACTATCAGATCAGGAAAAACCAAGAAGACTATTATGGCCGAGTTCGTCATCTTACATGTCTCCACGGCTTATAACGTCATTTTGGGTCACAAAACCATCAACGACTTCGGTGGTGTTGTGCTAACCAAATTCCTGGTAATGGAATATGAAGCTAAATCCGGCGAGGTCGGAACGGTCTTTGGTGACCGGGAAGCAGCCAAGAAATGTTTTAATGGAAACCTAATTTTACGGAAGCAATCTCGAGAAGCCACTGGGATCTTCCTAGCCGACCTAGATGCCCGGGTCGAAGAGCAACCCCGACCTAAGCCCGAGGATGACTTGGAGAAGGTTCAAATCAGAGATTCACTGGAACACCATACATTCTTGAATCGGAGCTTACCATATGAGCTCAAGCAACAACTTTCTCAGTTCCTCAGGGAAAACGGCGACCTATTCGCCTTCACCCCAGCAGACATGCCAGGAATCGATCCTTCGGTCATGTCGCACTCCCTCGCCGTAAATCCAGATCACCGGCCCATGGCTCAGAGAAAAAGGCGCATGTCCAATGAAAGGGCTCTCGAGGTTAAAAAGAAGACGAAAGCACTCCTCAAGGCAGGATTCATCAGAGAACTACCCTATTCCACTTGGTTAGCCAATGTCGTCCTCGTTAAAAAAGCCAATGGGAAGTGGAGAATGTGCATCGACTACTACGACCTGAACAAGGCATGCCCAAAAGACGCATTCCCCTACCCAATATTGATGGGTTGGTAGATGCCTCATCCGGCTACCAATACCTTTCCTTCATGGATGCCTATTCCGGATATAACCAAATTCCAATGCACAAACCCGATGAAGAGAAAACGGCTTTCATAACACCGGACAGGACCTATTGCTATACGGCCATGCCCTTTGGCCTTAAGAACGCTGGAGCGACTTACCAGCGCTTGGTAACCAAGATCATTAGAGATCTAATTGGCCGTAAGATCGAAGACTATATCGACGACATGTTGGTAAAAACGGAAGATCCCACAGACCTGCTGTCCGACCTGAAAGAGGTTTTTGATTCCTTGCGCAAATACAAGATGCGTCTCAATCCATTGAAATGCGCCTTCGGAATGGAAGCCGGAAAGTTCTTGGGATTCATGATTACCCAAAGAGGAGTCGAGGCAAACCCTGAGAAGTGCAATGCCATTCTGCAATTGCCAAGCCCCTCTAATCTGAAAGAGGTTCAACGGCTAAATGGCAAGATAACCGCACTATCTCGCTTCCTCGGAGCCTCAGCCAAAAACGCACTTCCCTTCTTCAAGCTGATGAAAAAGGGAATTGACTTTGAGTGGACCCCGGAGTGCGAAGAAGCATTCAACAAATTCAAGGAACTACTTGCAGAACCTCCAATCCTCTCAAAACCTATAGAAGGAGAACCTCTATACCTCTACCTCTCTATCACCGATGAATCAATTACGGCGGCTCTGGTGAGAGAAGACGAATCGGGAGGTCAGATGCCGGTATATTTCATAAGCCGGGTATTGCATGAAGCCGAATTAAGATACACCAAGATAGAGAAGTTGGCCTTCGCCCTCTTCCTTACGGCTAGGCGCCTACGGCAATATTTCCAAAGCCATGTCATAGTCGTACGAATGGATCAAGCTATCCGAAGTATCCTTGGAAGCCGGATCTTGCGGGATGGATGCTCAACTGGGTGGTCGAATTATCCCAATTCGACATCCAATTCCGACCTAGAACGACAATTAAGGCACAGGCAATGTCCGATTTTCTAGCAGAAATGGCCACGGTAGAGGCGCCGAAAGACAGAGGAGGAAGCTAGAAACTCCACGTTGACGGATCATCCACCCAAAAGTCGGGAGGAGCTGGGATCATCCTTGAAAGCCCGGAAGGAATCATGATCGAACAATCCATCCGATATGAATTCCTAATCTCCAACAACCAAGCTGAATATGAGGCTTTGCTAGCCGGGCGAAAGACCCCCTCCTCCAGAGATATTTGGCCAAAGTAAAAGGAATAACAGAGATCTTTGACAAGGTGGTAATATCTCACGTTCCAAGAGAACGGAATGCCAGAGCCGACCTCCTGTCAAAGCTCACCAGCACCAAACTAGAATCGGGAAATCGATCCTTGCTCCATGGAACGATGAGAGAACCCTCGATATCCACATCGGAGGTAGACTGCTTCCCGATATCCGAGCTCACAACTTGGATGACCCTAATCCAAAGTTACCTCGAGAAAGGAGAATTGCCGGCGGACCCCAAAGAGGCAAAAAGAATAAGAAGGGAGGCCGCCAAATTCGTTATCATATTAGGACAACTATACAAAAGAGGCATAGACATGCCATTGTTGAAGTGTTTAAACCCATCTCAAGCCGACTACACCTTAAGAGAGGTCCATGAAGGTTGCTGTGGCCACCACATCGAAGGAAAATCCTTAGCTCAAAAACTCATCCGAGCCGGATACTATTGGCTAAATATGCTAAGATATGCCATGGAATTCGTACAAACATGTGAAAAATGCCAAGTCCATGCCGACTTCCACCAAGCACCCCTGGAAAAGATGACTCCCATTTCGGGAGATCGGCCATTCGGCACGTGGGGAATCGACCTAGTCGGACCTTTCCCACTAGCACCCGACCAACTGAAGCATCTCATCATCGCCATTGACTACTACACCAAATGGATCGAGGCAGAACCCTTAGCCACCATAACGGCGGTACGATGTTGGAAGTTTGTATGGAAGTAGATCATCACCAGATTTGGGATACCATCAATCCTCATCACGGATAATGGAACCCAATTCGCAGATCGCAAATTCAAAGAATCGGCCGCGAAATTCGGGATCAACCAGCGATTCTGCTCGATTGAACATCCTTAAGCAAACGGCCAAGTCGAAGCAGCAAACAAAATCTTAGTGAGAGGGCTGAAGAAGCGACTTGACGACGCCAAAGGCCTTTGGGCAGAAGAGCTAGCCTCCGTCTTATGATCCTACCGGACAACTCCCCAATCTTCCACCAGGAAAACACCTTTCCGACTTACCTATGGAGTCGAGGCCATCATCCCTGTGGAAATAGGGGAGCCCAGTCCCCGGTTACTTATCGGCTCGGAAGACGCCACAACGGAAAGAAATCTGATAGACGAAGTCCGAACCGAGGTGTACTTGGCCGAGCTAGCTTTAAAGCAAAGGATGAGCGTCAGATACAGCAAAGGGATGGTTAGAAGGCACTTCGAAGTCAGCGAGTTAGTCCTACGTCGGAACAACATCGGACCCCCACTCCGGGAAAAGGCAAATTGACCCCCAATTGCGAAGGACCATACCGCGTGACATCGGACTTAGAAAAAGGAGCCTACAAGCTGGAACGGCTCAAGGGAACGAAATCCCCTGAAGCTGGAATGCTGCCAACCTCCAACGGTTCTACCCTTAGACCTCCTTTTTCCCTTTTTATTCAAGTATATAATGCATTCTTAATTCTAGGATAGTTTCAATTCATTATTCATAATTGTATTTCCCTTCTCTAAATTTAATGAAGTCGGGTACTCTTTTTCCTATCGAAGGTATCCTACGTTGGGAGGTCGGAAGGTTTTAATGAGGCCCTAAGTTTAGAAATTTAACGTTCTTATTTACGGCGTTACGATCCAATCCGCCATATATGGTTCCATGAAAACCAACCCAAACCACCTTTTACGGTTCAATTTACTTCCTCCCTACCTCTACGACTTTACGACTCATACCCAAAGTCGAAAGCAAGGACGGTAGATCGCGAAATCGGGAATTGATCACTCCTCCTGCAAATCAAATAAAACGGCTAAGGCATATAACTTAGACAAATTCCGAACAACGCCCCCAAAGGAGCGACAACCCAATACGGTTCCTGAATACATGGCTTAAACTCATAAAAACAGAACCACTCATGAAAAATCTCAAACAATATTAAGGTTAAAAATACGAATACGATTCGTCGACGAATCAAAGTACTAACCTAACAAGAACGGCCTAGTTTTTTCTCAAACCAAACATCTAAGATTCTAAAGAGAATTCGATGATGGCTAGAAATATTAGCAAGAGACAAAACATAGTTTCAAAAGTTAAACTTAGCCAAAAGTCACAGTTGATTCCGACCCAAAAAAAGCACGGCACAACGGAATCAACCCAACAGAATCTACAAAGTCAGAAAGGGATCCGACCCAGTCAAAGGCACGACGGATCCCCAAAAAGAATAACTATGTTCAAAAAAGAAAAGAGACTAAAAACATCAATCGAACAGATCCACGACCTTGCCGTCCACTGTCCTTGAAGAAGCTGATCTGGTCGGTATTGAAGTCGGGAACGAGAATTGCCAGCTGAGCCTTGAAATCACCCTCGGTAGAAGCAACGACACCCTTAGCATCCTCGGCCAGGTCCTCGCATTGCTTCTGAAGCTCTGACACGGACTCCTCGGCAAGATCAGCTCGGACCTTTTCCTCGGCGGCCAATCCCCAGAACTTCTCCACTTCGACGAGGAACCCCTCTTCCCGACGTCGGAGATGATCAATCTCAGCACCCTTCTCCCTCTCCAAAGTCTCCATTTCGGTCTTCAAGGCCTTCAAATCCTCTTCCGCCTTCAGCTTCACCCGAATGGCATTCGCCTTCTCCTCCTCCAAAACCATCTTCTGAAGGTTGAGCGTCTTAGCATCGCCAAGAAGCTTGGCATTCCGACGCTCAGTCTCCTCCGCAATAGTCATCGGAGGCTCCATAGACTTCATGATGGTAGCGGCCCTAATCATCGCCCACTCAGCCCAACGGATACTCTCCAAAGGGTCACAATCCTGAAGGACCTCTTGAGCTCGGGGACCCAACAGCTGGCTCCCAACAAAGCCGGAAGCATCAAAGGAGCGATCCATGGACAGAATTCCCTCGAACCTCCCTCCAACGTCCGAGGCCTCTTCGGATCGCTCAATCCCTCCACCGCAGAACGTCGCTTCTTCGGAGATGGAAGAGGAGATAACGGAATTTCGTCCCTAACCGGAGAAGACACGTCGACGAGCTGTTCGGAAGCATCGCCGGCGTTGGTCGAGCTACCGCCATCCGGCTCATCGGTAGCCTTACCGGCGAACGTAGCCAACGCCACCTCGGCCCCCCCAACTTGAACGGGCATTGAAGAAGAAGGGAGTGATCTTGTTGGAGTTGGACGGATGAGTCGGTGGAGACGAGATAAAGTTGCATCGTTACCCGCCATCTTCGCTGAAAAAGGAAAAGAACTCCATTAGAAACAAAAACAAAAGAAAGATTTGGAGGACAAGAATAATAACATTGAAATCCCTAAAGAATTACCAATGGCTTTCCGAGATTCCTCCGGGCTACCCAAAAGAGATTTGGAAGACAAATTATTTTTTGAGAAGAGGAAGGTGAGGATATCGGTCGTATCCCTCTTGTGGGCATTAAGGCCCTCATACTTCACCGGCGCAATATCGAAATCGGCTTGATCACTCCAATAAGGAGGAAACAAGCCGTCACCCTCCAAACTCAGCCAAAAGGGACGATGATTCCCAACGGCAAAAATCTTAAAATAACGACCCTTGAAGTCGTGGAAGGAATCCTCATATAAAGTAAAAATCTTCCGATTCTTCGTCGGCCGGACGGACATATATCCCTTCTTCGTCCGACCCGAAGTATTCGAATAATAAAATTTGAAAAGGCACAAGAAAACCTCGAGCTCCTGAGGCAATTGCAAAAACTCGGTCACCAATTCGAAACAACGAATTGATGCCTAAGCATTGGGATGAAGCTGGGAAGGAGCCACGGAGGCCTGGTTGAGAAGGTGTTGTTGGAAGTTGGTAAACGGAACCCGAACCCCGAAGTCGGTGAACATCACTTCGTTCACCCACAACCAATGGGGAACAGTCGGATGGTCGAGGTTCAAGTAGCAAACCCTCTCACCGCGACGGGCGTCTTCCACCCGATACCGCTGCTTTAAACCGCCCCCACCGAACAAAATCCCAGTCCCCTTCAACTCCTCCAAATACCCTTGATCCAAGATCGACGGCGCACCCAGTACGTCGTTCGAAATCCACCGGTAGATAGACGGCAGCTCATGCGGTATCTGAACAGCCGTCGCCGCTGTCGCATCTCGGTCACCAGGGCGATTCTCGGCCATCTCCCACCTAATTGAAAAAGGGAAAACAGAGCACCAAAGATAAGGCCGAAGGCAGAATTTTGAAAATTTGAAAGAAATGCAGCGGATAAAGCCACCAACCACGGTCGATTAATGGGCTCATCAGCCCGACTAAAAGGGAAAGACGGTCGAGACACCCAGAAAGCAACCAAATCATCCCAATCGAAAACCAAAACAGAAATGAAAATGGTAAAAGAAATAAGAAAAGAAGGTTACCTGGAAATACAGAAAAGAGAGAGCAAAAACCTTCAAGGCAACAAGAAAAAAAAAAGCCTTCAGAGGGAAAAGATGCTAAGAGTAACAGAAAGAAAGAAAGCCTTCAGAGGAAGAAGAAACAAGGAGTGACAAAAAGAGGGAAGCTTTCGGAGGAAGGAAGTAAAAGAAAAGAAAATGAAGAAACTACTCCCCCTCCCTCTTATGATTTGAAACCATAAAGAAGGGCAAAAAAGAAAAAACCGTCCCTTTTCCTTGCCCTCCTCATAAATGACAGGGATATTACGGTAAATCAACCAAACCCTTCAACTCCCATCATTAAGGCACGAAGACCGAAACCTGCGCCCTCTCTCTCTCCCACGTTCCTCGAGGACCCTTAATATCATCAATCAAATCAAACTAACCCCTCACCTTCCGAAAGTTTCTAGAAAGGTCCTCATGATCCCTCGGGGTAAACCAACTCGTTCGCACAGAACGACCATCCGACATATCGACACAACGGCGCAGGAGGATCATAACAAGTCAACTCACCAAGCTCGGAACGTCGGGCTTGATGATTTCGAGGCAACGGCGCAGGAGGATCATAACAAGTCAACTCACCAAGCTCGGAACGTCGAGCTTGATGATTTCGAGGCAACTGTTCAGGATATTGGGCTGAGATGGCCCAAATTCATGATAGGCTCATCAAAACCCCATCATTATCCTGCTCCACACCTAAAACGGCCCACGGCCTCATTAAGAGGATCCATACGAGATCGAATCACATTAATAATGATCTCGAACGGATTTCTGCCCCTCTTGATTCTGAGCAATAAATCCACATGAGATCGGATCATATCAATAACGATCTCATACGGATTTATTCCATGAATAAGAGCATTCACAACGAGTATATAAAGGGAAGATCAACTCTCCCTTCAGGTATGTCTTCTAAACCCTACCCCATTGCTCGCATTAGGAGACTTCCCAAATCCTTATTTGGCGGAGCTCTGCTAATGCACACCTACCTTTCACATAAACCACCAACCTTCCATCTTGGCACTTTCGATTACGCCCGGCAGTCCCAAACCCCTCGAAGGTACATTCCGTACAAGTAATTTCTCTCGATTCGAACTCCAACACTTACTTAAATTGACTAATGAGTTAATCATTAGAATAACTCAATATATTAATATTAGATGAAAAAAAATTATTTTTTTTTTTACAAAATATATATTAGAGGTGAGGTTGTGACAATACAAAAATTAATTACTAGTATAACATAAATATTAAAAATGAATTAAATAAGATATCTGTGTATAAAAATTTAATTCTATTTCATTTTCGGGAATTTAGTTAGTATATTTTGCGTTAAGTTTACATTTCAATGAATTAAACGCAAAATATATCGTTTATAAACAGTTACAAGAATGGATTTTAATAACTAATAATGCGACAGCAAATAAGGGTATGAGAATATAAAAATTCGATAATGCTACATGTACTGCTGTATATTTTCATACATCTTATTTACAATATAAAAAATCTAAACATCAATACAAAAAAAATTAAAAAACATATAAATACAACATATAATAACATAAAAATAATTACGTATAATATGAAAGTAGTGTACCTTAATACATAATTCAAAATAAAAAAAATACAAATTTTACCCATACGATAAGATATTCAAATTAAATTTTATTATTATTACTGCAGTTGTTTTAAATTTTGTTAGTTTCTACGGCTCAAAGCATGGCCTCCTGCAAGCATATCTTATAGGAGGTGCCAATTGCCATGTGTTGGCCTAATGGGGTTGTAATTGTGAATGATAAAGCTGTACAAATGTCATAAAAATGTGCCAAAAAGTATTATAATTTTTTGTGTATTAAATAAAACATGTGGTTTATAGCACCTAACAAATTACAAATGGAACTACACACATTATTGTTTCAAAGACGAGTTTTAATTCCTTGAACTATAATAAGTAACGTGCCAACTACCAAACCACACCAAGAACTCAAGAAGCCTATGGAACCTTCTGGTATTTACCAAGAAACAGTAACAACTAATTGAATTGACGTAGTGCAATGATCCAAGTCTCCAAAATCATTGTAACCTCAGAACCAGAATAATGGCGCTGATGGAAGCCACGTCTATAACTTTTAGCATGTGTGGACAAAGGAGGCCACGTGAACCAATGAACTTTAGGACATTTTCCATTCCATGACGTGGAACTTAAATATCCACCACTGCACTTCCCCTCTTAACTCTATATAACCAACCTTCTTTCATCTCAAGCATTGCAATTTGATACACAGAGTTACCTCATACACTAAGAAGCTTTCTGCTGTTTTCTCTTGTAACTTGTAGTTTTCATAAGGAAGAGTATTAGTAATATACCAATCTAGCAATGGCTGTTTCATCTTATGCTATGCAATCCATTCTCGCCAGCCCTATGACCCGCACTCTTAGCAGGTCAAGGGTGAACCAACTTGGTGTTCCTGCTATGTACATGCCTAACCTCAGAAGGAATGTTAGCCTCAGGGTTCGGTCCATGGCTGAGGTAATTAAGTAATGGTTGCATTTCTATGTTGTGCTTTGTTTCTTCTGTTTTTAAGAACAACAATCACATGTATCAGCATATATATGAAACATTGGCTTAATTTTCTTTTTGGGAATTGCAGGAAGAGCAGAAGGAACAATCAACTGGACCTACTACAAACCCAGTTACACCAAAGCCTCAGCCTCGTGCACCAAAGGTGAGTCCTTTCTTACAAATATTATGTATGTTAAGAGGTCTTCAATTTTGTGTTAAGTAGTTAGAACACCTTATTGACATGAATGATGTTTTTACATGTGTGTGGCAGATGAGCACCAAGTTCTCTGATGTGTTGGCATTCAGTGGGCCAGCACCTGAGAGGATCAATGGAAGGCTTGCAATGATTGGATTTGTAGCAGCATTAGCAGTGGAACTATCAAACGGTCAAGATCTCTTGTCACAGATATCCAACGGTGGGATCCCATGGTTCTTGGGGACTAGTGTGGTGCTGTCCCTTGCTTCATTGATCCCACTGTTTCAAGGTGTTAGTGTTGAGTCAAAATCTGGTGGATTCATGTCCTCAGATGCTGAGCTCTGGAATGGTAGATTTGCTATGTTGGGGTTGATTGCTCTTGCTTTCACTGAGTATGTTAAGGGTGGTACCCTTGTGTAATTTCAAGTCTCATGGAGTCATGGATTTGTTTGATTAGCAAAGCGTCTTAAACTTGGTGTAATCTTATATTTTTGTCTTGTATTATGTATATATAGAATTTTATAAAGTAATTTTCTGAGACAAATTGATGATCATAATCTCCTCTCATATGCTGATTCCTTGAAAATGCTTACGAAATAGTGCCTATTTTGGCTTAAAGGAAAAATCTCAATATGATGAAATGTGAAGTCGGAAGCAGACAATAATGGTGATCTAAAATTCCAAGTAGACCAAGACAAAAGAAAGAACATCATGTAGTAATATGCAACCCTTTAAATTCATTAGGAAATAATGCAAGCTGTCACACTCCGTTCACATCCGTTCATTTCTACGTCTTTACTAGTATGTCCGCTGAACATGACATTCTGTGAAGGCCATAAATTGTTATTATTATCATTGTCAATAAAAGGCAAGAAAATATTACCCTTCTGGCCTTCTCATTAATGGATTTTAATCTTTTAACCTTGCCATTGTATGGAATAACAATGACGTATTCATACAAAACACCACCAGGTGCAGCATAGCATTTTTCTAGTTTAATAACAAGAATCATCATATCAAATTGTATATACGTGACAATGTAAATATAGTTCTTAAATTATTATATAGAATAGTTTGGTCACTTCTATAACAAAATACGTTATCGTACATTATTTAATGATAAAGTAATACAGCATAACTGCATAGAATTAAACCAATTATGAGTAAATTTAGATTCTCAACATTCTTCACAGATGATAAAGATTTTCCTTAACAACATACAGTAAAATATACAAAGTTCTGCCATGTGTTAACAATGAGCTCAGCTCACCAAGAAAATAGATAGATGATGAAAGGGAACGAACATCTACTACCAAAGCTATTGACATGAATATTAGAATCACCACTTATTTCAACGTCTCAATTTCAATCTACGGTAATGAACCTCTACACTCAAAATTTATGAACAGGAAAAGAATGAGATTGAGAACAATACACATCTTAGAAGTACTTTTGAGTCCTAATAGCTATATTTCATATCATATTATATATATGTACAACTATTCACCGATCCGAATAACGTGCTAGGCAGCCAAGTGCATAAGCTCCTAACTATGGATCAAGCTGATACTCAGGCTTGTCAAAATCACCATTCTGAAGTGTGTTTCCCACCACCCCATTTTCAACACTCTGCAATTCATTATTACAAAGTCAACGACAAAACAAAGTTAAGAAATTAGTGTCCTGTATCCAATGCCAAAGAAACTAAAATCCCATTACTCTACGGACAAAATTGACCTAACATTATGTGGGTTAGGCGTAAGTTGGAAGATTGAAACACATTTTCAGTCCTTTAATTACTTGTTTTAAAAGTAAAAGATCATGGGGTGTTTCAGTTGTCTCAAACTGGCAAGTCTTAATCAAAGAACCAGTACGGATTAAATTATGCGTTACATCTACATTTGGATAAATTAATCATAGTAGCCAATTAACCACCATCAAAACAGTAGCATGAGCAGGGGAAGAAAAAAAGAAGGGAAATTTAGGAAGGGGGGAAAAATTGTACTATTTGATTAGAAGTTGCAGCATATAGAGAGAGAGAGAGAGAGAGAGAGAGACATACATCTGTAGGTAGATCAATTGGAAACAAATTTATGGCTGCTGGGTTGAATGTGAATCCCCTGAAAGTGAAACAATTTTTACATTAGTAACACAGACAGAAGGACATATCATCACAGATTAAAATCAGTTATACAATGTGTTAAAAAGTTATCCCAAATAGTTTCTCAAGTTTCAACTACTTGCAATGCACGTCTGGTTTAGAAGCAGAGACAAATGAACAATATTTTCAAACTACTACTATAAAATATCTACAGTATAGAAATATGTGAATAATAAGGCCAGGAACCATACCAACGCGACAGTACTAGCTGCCAGACATATGGAATAAAGAACTCCTCCGGATGACTCTCTTGTTCATATGTGAAGCGCAGTTGAGTGAACATCTGCCAAACAAGATAGAACCTAATAAAAACAGATGGGAAATAGTCCTTCTAAATTAGAATTACTTAATCTTATTCCATCTTACCTTCATTCCATCACCCCGCCAAGAACGACAATTGACAATTATCACCTGAAGCACTTCTTTAACCGACCAATCACCACCCACTCTTTGAGCATCCATACGACTATTGAAAAAATCCAAGACCTACAATATCATAAAATAAATTATATCATTCTGACACTAAGGAGTCATGACACATCACAAAGACAATATTTCACAAATGTAACTTAAGACAACAGAATTTACTCTCTTAAATGAATCAAGATTTCAAGGATAAGCAGTAACTTAAATAAAACGCACTGAACATACAGTATAAATGTTCTCAAGAAGTTCACTAAATCGTGGATGATTCTTGAATGGCTGAAAGACTTCCTGCCTGTGCATTATTGCATATACTACCTGCTTGAATCACAAGAAAGCACCAGAGTAGATGTGAGCGGCTATATGTGAATTTTGAATACTGTGAACCGGATAGAACTATAGGTTACAAATCAGCAATCAATCAAGTAGCAGATCATATCATACCTCAGGATTCCGAGGCAGTGCATAAGTCAGGATTGCATTTATTATTTCCAGTACAAGCCTCAAGAAGTCAGTATATATGTGCAATTCAGTTGACTGTACAAAATATATACACAATATAAATTAAATTATAAAAAGGAGTAGGCTAAAGTTTATAATCAAATGAATAACAGAAGTGCTTAGACAATACATACCATATCCTCTATTAGGCTGTTTCCCTCAATCAAGTTGCCTTTTTCATTATGGAGCTTATTATCTCTGCGATCTGCTAGTTTATTATACCTGATGTGGAGCAACAATATGGTCAAATTATTATCCCAGAAACTGCAGTCGGTTAAGATATAAATTTGAAATAGAAATAGTATATTATTTCGGAGGCCAAGAAAAAATGTTTACATACTTGCGTGAGAGCATATCAAAAAGGCTGACTAGTCTCTGAGAAGCATATGCACTTAATCGGTGGACATGAGGAGACATGTTTGCCAGAGTTGCCAAACATGTTGTATGCAGATAGACATCCTATCATAATAGAAAATGAATGAAATGATCAAAGGAAAAGATATGTGGATAAAATAAACAAAAAGTTTTAGTAGTTATATTTTATATTAACATTAACCGATTATGTAAATAATGATTCTAACTTCTAAGATTGAAATATGCATCCACTATATTACTGCAATTAATAAACACGACATCCCATTATAGATGCTACTTTCAGTGTGGAATATCCTATTAGTTCACACTAAATGAAGATACCAGGACAAATATAAGCCACAAGTACTAGGGACAAAATAATCCAGATAAAGGAAAGATGTCACTGTCGGATTCATCATCAATAACAAGGTCATGATAATAGAGAACAATTTGCACATCTCTTAATAATAATCATATTATTTTGGCCTATAAATAGGATTTTATTTTATAAACATGAATGTGATTTCCAAAATAAATTATTAGTCATCAGAAAAGCTTCATATAGCTATAGGTAAGACAGACAATGCTCATAGTCCAACTAAGTTTAAGGATCATACCCGAAGTTTAGACAAGTTATACTGTACAGTTCTGATAAGAATTATGACCAAGAGGGAACCAAGAGAAGTCTGATGCAGAAGACGTTCCTTGTACCATGGAACACCAGTCAAAATCTGTCCAGGCAAATACCACACCAGCACTTAGGACAATCATTGCATTTTTACCTAGTTCAGTGCCAAAAGACAACACCTACCAGTTTATGAATGCTGGCACTAAAAGAAGAGTCTTGACTGAGTATGAGGAGTATAATCAGCAACATGTAAATTTGATTTGCTGTTTTCCTTGGAGCATTGTATAGAGCTTCCAGAATGGGCATTAACTGTTAATTTCATTAGAAAAATGAAGATCAGAATAAGGCTCAATTCTCATCAATCATCATTATAGATGCAGCAGCAGCGCCATAATGATTTAGAATGACTTGAGTTACCTTTTAGAAAGTGGAGTTACATATATTATATCAAAAGATAATCAAGTAAACACATGAATCATAAAGTAATAAGCCTCCACAGAATTCTATTTGAAAGTCTTTTGACTTTTAACTTAAGAGGTATAACTAATTAATTCATTCCCACATACCAAGGTATCCATGTCAGTCCGCACCAAGACATACTCCAGAAAGGCAGAATTTCCTTGCAACAACGAGTAAAGTAGAAGAACAGCAGCCTCATCAGCTAAGCATCTGTTGAGGAATAAAAGTGACAAGGGTTAAGAAAATGATGCGTTTAGGAGCACCTGTATATAATTAAGGACACTAAATACAAAACTGGAAGTCATGAACCATGAGGCACTGGGCCATCTAACGAAGAAAGTGATGCATCAAGGACACAAATATACAAATTATACTTGTATAAGCCACTTGCAGTGGGGCAAACAAA
Source organism: Stylosanthes scabra (assembly GCA_036250425.1). NCBI lineage: Eukaryota > Viridiplantae > Streptophyta > Magnoliopsida > Fabales > Fabaceae > Stylosanthes > Stylosanthes scabra. The sequence continues at coordinate 36,610 of JASCZI010211574.1, forward strand.
CATTTTTTTTTTTGAAGGGGGGGGGGGGGGTGGTTTCTAATTTAT